>CM066333.1:5098596-5208596 GCA_033807585.1 Hydrophis major | reverse complement strand
AGTCTCCAGGCCCCTAATCCTCCTGCTTGTTCTTCTCTTCTTAGACTCTTCTGGTGTCAAGCTGTTCCACTGGTTAATCATGATAATGGTCAGAAAATTTCTCTTTATTTCTAGGTTGAATCTCTCCTTGATCAGTTTCCATCCTTTTGCTTCTCGTCCTGCTTTCTTCTCGTGCTTTGGAGAACGGCTTGACTCCCCTCTTCTTTGGGGCAGCCTCTCAAATATTGGAAGACTGTCCATCCTGCCTCCCCTGGCCCTTCTCTTCTTTAGAGTAGACCTACCCAGTTCCTACAACCGTTCTTCGTATGTTTGAGCCTCCGGTCCCCTCGTCCTTCTCGTTGCTCTTCTTTCTGCACTATTTCCAGAATCTCAAACGGTCTTTTTTTTGTTAGTGTGGTGACTTTTGCGGCATTCGTATCCGGAGCTCCTCAGCCCACGAACCCATAATCTTCCCTTTGAACCGCAGCCTCCAACTTCTGCAAAGTGCCTATGCAAACATGCACCTAATTTCCCTTGCCGGAGCCCACTGCACCCCCTGCTGGCCAATAGATGTAAAAGGCACACTCCTGCCATCTTCTGCGGCGCCCCCTATCTTACAACACCGAAATCAGGCTTTGCTAGGGCAGAATCCACAACAGATTGTGTCCTCCCAGAGAAAGATGAGCCCTGCAAAATCCCCCTGTCCAGTACACACACACACACACACACACACAGACAGACACACACAGACACACACACACACACACACGAGAGCCACTGGTTGGCTGCTGTGGTGAAGGGCTGGAAACAAGACTGGGTGACACGAGTTCTAGTCCAGCTTTAGGGTGACTTCTGGTGGGTCATTCCCTCCCGGAATCACCTACCTTCCCTGTTGTGGGGGAAAAAAAATGTGGTGATAGTCACATCACATGGAGGCATGCAAAATACAGATCGTCCTCAACAAGTTACAACGGCACTGAAAAAAAAGGGACTGACAGCCCGTTTTTCACACTTACGACTGTTGCAGCATGATTAAAATTCAAACAATTGCCAGTTGACTCACAGTTATGACAGTTGCAGTGTCCCAGAGGGTCACGTGATTTTTCCCCTTTGAGACCTCCTGACAACTGGGAAGCCGGATTTGCTTAACAATCCTGTTCCTAATTTAACAACTGCAGTGATTCGCTTAGCAGCGGTGGCAAGAAAGGTGGGGGGGAAAAATGAAGCAAAATTCACTGGACAAATGTCTTACTTAGCAACAAAAATTTGGGGCTCAAGTTATGGTCATAAGTCAAGGACTACTTGTAAGTGGAAAATAAATCTCCAGGCTCTAATCTCTCTATATAAAAGCAAAATACCCTTCATGCATCATCACAAAACCTCCAGAACTGTAAAGCCTACAAACTTGAAATTTGGCACCTATGTTCCTCTTGGCTTCTAGGTGCTCATTAAGAAAGGATTTTTCAAAATGACCATCAGAGCATTCGTATTATTTCCTATATTATTATTATTATTATTAACACTCTCTGATGCTAAGGAGTTCTACTCCCCCTCCCCACCTGAAGATAAATCTCTTCCAAAGGCAAAAGACAAGCAGAGGAGAAGAATTTAGTTTCGCTTTCACAGCACCAAGCAGTACAGAACAGTTGAGCTAAGCCACGTCCAGGCTCCTTGCTGTCTCCTTCTTGCTCACCCAGCAAATACTCTTTCAGTTTCCAAACAGCCCTCAAGTCTCTCACACACTGACAGGACGCTAGCCAGGTGAATACCGATGGATGCTGGTAGGTAGAGGCAGGAATTTCTCCCACCTTATTTTCCTCCCCAAAAACTAAGCCCGACCACATCGTTTCGTAGCAAAGCACAGGGATCCAGCTAGTATAATAATAGAGTACATTATTATGTAATATAATACATTTCATTAATAAATAAATGTACAGGGGCATGGCAGCATGATTGAAATACAGATAGTCCTTGATTTACATCATTCACAAAATGAAGCGAGACAGTTTGAGTTTTGCCCCCCTTTTACAACTTTTCTTGCCCTGGTTGTAAAGTGAATCATTGCAGTTGTTAAGTTAGTAACACGGCTGTTAAGGCAATGCCGCTTCCCACTTAGTTTTGCTCATTAGAGGGTCGCCAAAGGGGATCACGTGACCCCAGGACACTTCAACCGTCATAAATACGAGTCAGTTGCGAAGCGTTTGATCACGTGACCATGGGAAATGCTGTCACAGTCATGTGAAAAATGGCATAAATCACTTTTTACAGGGCCATTGTAAACTTCCAATGGTCACTAAATGAATAAATATTTTATTGGCCAATGGTGATTGAACACACAAGAGATTTGTCTCTGGCACACAATGGTTGTTAGATAGATAGATAGATAGATAGATAGATAGATAGATAGATAGATAGATAGATAGATAGGTAGGTAGATAGATAGATGATGAGAGAGATGGAGGATATAGATAAATGAAAGATTAGATGGATGGATGGATGGATGGATATAGATAGATGTTAGAGAGAAATTGATGGATATAGATGATAGGTAGGTAGGTAGGTAGGTAGGTAGGTAGGTAGGTAGGTAGGTAGGTAGATAGATAGATAGATAGATAGATAGATAGATAGATAGATAGATAGATAGGTAGGTAGATAGATAGATGATGAGAGAGATGGAGGATATAGATAAATGAAAGATTAGATGGATGGATGGATGGATGGATATAGATAGATGTTAGAGAGAAATTGATGGATATAGATGATAGGTAGGTAGGTAGGTAGGTAGGTAGGTAGGTAGGTAGATAGATAGATAGATAGATAGATAGATAGATAGATAGATAGATAGATAGATAGAAGATGAGAGAGATGGAGGATATAGATAAATGAAAGATTAGATGGATGGATGGATGGATGGATGGATGGATGGATATAGATAGATGTTAGAGAGAAATTGATGGATATAGATGATAGGTAGGTAGGTAGGTAGGTAGGTAGGTAGATAGATAGATAGATAGATAGATAGATAGATAGATAGATAGATAGATAGAAGATGAGAGAGATGAAGGATATAGATAAATGAGAGATTAGATGGATGGATGGATGGATGGATGGATGGATATAGATAGATGTTAGAGAGAAATTGATGGATATAGATGATAGGTAGATAGGTAGGTAGGTAGGTAGATAGATAGGTAGATAGATAGATAGATAGATAGATAGATAGATAGATAGATAGATAGATAGATATAAGATGAGAGAGAGATGGAGGATATAGATAGATGAGAGATTAGATAGACAGACAGACAGACAGATATGATGGAGAGATAGATGATGGATGGAGATAGATAGATTGACTCTCTTTAATTGTTAAGGGAGTGAAAATCCTAATTTCCCAAAACTGTTTCTCTCTCTTGGAGAAAGAGTTATAAACTTTCTTACCAATGTCAGAAGCCGAATGGCAAAATTCGGACCTATTCCTTGCCATCTGACGAACGTTTAATCTAATGTCTTTAATGAAAAGACAGGTGCTTTTTGTGCATTCATCCTTTTCTCTCTCCCTCTCTCCATTTTCAATTCCAGCTCGTTTCAACTTCATCCAGGTGGAGACCATTCTTGTAAGTCTAAGATAGCGGATGGTTGGGAGAAAAAAAAAACCTCAGCTTCGAAAAAGGCAAGTCTAAACAGAAAGTACATTTGATAAGGAGCCCAGTTATGGATGTGTTGAAGTTAACGGTTTGTTTGTTGTATTTTTTTGGCCATCTACTTTTCCTCTCACGCCGACTTACTGAATGTCCTTGAATCATCTCGGCTCCTGGGAGAAAAGGGCTGCAGAGCAGCGGAGATGTAGGAGCAGCAGAAATCTTGCAGAATTTGCAGATTTTTCAAGCCAGATTTAAAAAAAAAAGGGATTTAAAAGTCTTTTGATGCAGGATCTAAGGTCCCCCTTGTTGGAAGTTAAAAGGCCTTTGATCTGCTCACCTTCCCTTCCCTCCTTCTGCATCTCACAGACTTCATCAAAGAACAGGAATCCCCTCAGGGGAAGGAAGATGCCAGGTCCCTCAATAAATCCACCAAGGGGGTGGGGGGAATCTACAGGGGCAATCTTCTTTTCTGGATTTCCCACAGGAACAAAAGTGACAGGAGCCCCTCAATCTTTTAACAGAATAACAGAGTTAGAAGGGGCCTCGGAAGGTCTTCTAGTCCAAGCTCAAGCCGGAGGCCCTCTGTACTATTTTAGGTAAGAGAATAACCGATTTGAAAGGGACCTTGGAGGTCATCTATTCCAACCCACTCCTTAAGTAGGAGATCCTATGCCAAGGGACTTCAACCTTGGCAAGTTTAAGACTTGTGGACTTCAACTCCCAGAATTCCTGAGCCAACATGGACTGGAGGAGGAATTCTGGGAGTTGAAGTCCACAGGTCTTAAAGCTATCAAGTTGGAAGACCTCTGAATTCTATCATCTGTCTGTCTGTCTATTGTCTCCCCATCCATCCATCCATCCATCATCTATCAGAAGGGTCTTCCAACTTGGCAAGTTTAAGAGTTGTGGACTTCAGCTCCCAGAATTCCTGAGCCAACATGGACTGGAGGAGGAATTCTGGGAGTTGAAGTCCACAGGTCTTAAAGCTATCAAGTTTGAAGACCTCTGAATTCTATCATCTGTCTGTCCACCTGTCTTCCTGCCTGTCTTTTCCTCATCCATCCATCTCTATCTATCCATCCATCCATCCATCATCTATCAGAAGGGTCTTCCAACTTGGCCAATTTAAGACTTATGGACTTCCAACTCCCAGAATCCCTGATCTAACAGGACTGGAGGAGGAATTCTGGGAGTCGAAGCCCACAAGTCTTCAAGCTGTCAAGTTGGAAGACCCTTGCCCTATGCCATGCCAGACAAATGGTTGTCCAATCTCTTCTTGCAAACCTCGAGTGATGGGGCATCCACAATTTCTGGTGGCAAGTCGTTCCACTGCTTGTTCTACCAGGAAGTTTCTCCTTAGTTCCAAGTTGCTTCTCTCCTGGATGACTTTCCATCCATTGCTTCTTGTCCTGCCTTCAGAGGCTTTGGAGAATAGCTTGACTCCCTCTTCTTTGGGGCAGCCCCTGAGATATTGGAAGACAGCTCTCCTATCTCCCCTGGTCCTTCTCTTCTCTAAACTAGACCTATCCAGTTCCTGCAACTCTTCTTCGTTCTTCCCGTAACCATCTTGGTTGCTCTTCTCTGCGCTTTTTAAAGTCTCAACCTTTTTTTTTTTTTTTTTACATTGTAAATTGGATGCAATTATTCCAACTGTGGTCTTAGTGAAGCTTTATAAAGCAGAATGAACACTTCACATGATCTTGATGCTCTCCCTCTGTTTATGCAGCCTAGGATTTGCATTGGCTTATTTAAGTGATTGTCCACCGAGACTCCAAAATCCCCTTTCACAGGTTTCACAGGCAGAGACATAGTTCACAAAGTCAGGGAGCGAGTCAGCAGGGCAACAGACCAGCCAACTGGGAGCTGACAGCCTGGTGTGGTTTGCCTATGTAGGTTGAGTTGAGAATTGAAAGTAAAACTAACTTTGCTTGCTTGCCGGAGCTGAGTTCTGCTCTGAGGTTTTGCTTTCAGTTGCATTGAAAGAATCTATCAGTGGAATTGTCAACTTGACTCATAGCATTATGTTTCCAAAGCAGGTAATGATCCTGCTGAATCAGTCACCTGTGTGTTTTCTGGACTTGCATTTCTGCTGGAAACTCTTAACAGTGTGGCCTTCCACTCCCAGAACTACCCGTGCTGGCTGGGGAATTCTGGGAATTGAAGTCTGGAACTCTTAAAGGAGCCAAGTTTGAAAACTACTCACCCACCCTGACCCCATGGTCCCTTTCTGTGGTCTCAAATGATGTGACAACCTCGCCATCTCCCAAACCAGATGGTTATGACCCAAAGGGGCGTGGCACAAAGAAAAACACAGTTAAATGAGCAAGAAGAATCCTTTTATTATCTCCAACTTTGCCCCCAATGTCCAGGTTACCTTCAGCTGGAGAAAAAACTCTCCCAGGTTGTTAAGTCCTTGGACATGGGTCGGAGTAAATGGAGACAGCCTCTGAATAGTGACTTTCAGCTCTTTGTTAGCATAGTGACTTCTAAAAACAATAACAGTGAACTCTGCCTTATGAGAATTGTGAGAATTGTCCAATAGCGAGCTATGAACGCAAGTACTTTAAACCAATAATAATCCTCTGTTTAGGGCCAATCGGATTCCTAAGAACTAGCCAATCCAATCTGGCCGCCTAACAGCCAATCAGAAATGCAGGGCCAGAACCCTGCACTTAACCTCAAGCTCATACTTTATTAACTATGGTACATATATAACACCTCTTCCCCCTGGCTTCTTAATTATAGTGTAGTTATATAATCCTTTAAGTAGGAGGGTTGTCTTTTAAGTCTTTCGGATTTTCGTTGGACTAATTGATTGCAATCCTGTTGAGGTAGATTGTTGTTTGGCAGTGTCTCTGCTTCTTGCTCAGGTGCAATTTCTTGCGGTGCAAACGATTCTCCTTCCTGCTCCATTTCTTGAGTCTCACTTGATTCGTTGCTCTCTTCGAGCAGATTCCCTGGAACGTCATCTTCTTCTTCTGTACCTCCCCCCCTCCTCGGTTTGGTCATGGGGGAGTTGTTGACTGGCCGTTATGAGTCGTGACCGTAATTGGTCGATATGCTGTTTCCACAGTCTATTGTCACAGCATTTCACTACGTAGGATTTGGGGCCAGTCACTCGTACTACCTTTGCCTCTATCCATAACGGGTCGCCTGATAAGTTCCGTGCATAAAAGCGGTCTCCTACCTGGAACGTGCGACAGCAGCCACTGGATCCTATTGGCTTTTCCGGTTCGTAAGCAGGGTGCAACCGGTCGAGGTGGGAACGGAGTCTTCATCCCATCAGTAGTTCTGCGGGAGTTCTGCCGGTGACGCTATGTGGAGTTATGTGTTGCAAAAAGAGAATTTGGTTGACTTTGTCATCGATATTGTCATAGTCCATTTTTTGCAAAGTCTTTTTAATAAATTGGACCATGCGTTCCGCTCAGTCATTGGTCGCAGGGTGCGCAGGCGAGGTGAGCGCATGGCGGATGCCGCGGTCAGCGAGGTACTGCTCGAACATCAATGCCGTGAACTGTGGCCCGTTATCAGACACCAGGACGTCAGGCAATCTGTGGGTTGCAAAGAGTCTATTTAGGATCTTAATCACTGCCTCAGAAGTTGTGGCCGTCATACGATGAACTTCTAACCAATTGGAATATGCGTCGACTGTCAGCAGGAAGGTATATCCTTTGGTTGGCCCCGTGAAATCCAGGTGGATTCTGGACCAGGGTCCACGTGGCGTTTCCCATTCAGTAGGCATGGCTTTTGGTGGGGCGTTGCTGGCTTGTTGGCAACTGGTGCACGCTTTGACCCACTGCTCGATTTGCCGGTCCATGCCCGGCCACCATGCGTAGCTTCGTGCGAGTGCTTTCATCCGCACGATGCCGGGGTGGCCCTCATGCAGAATTTGTAGTAGCATCTTCCGGAGTCGTTCTCGGACAACGACTCTATCGCCCCAGATGACACAGCCTTTTTGTGAAAAAAGTTCAGTCTGTCTTGCTTTAAATGGCGCGAAGTCATCTGGGACTTGGTCCAATGGCCATCCGCATTCTACCCAGCCTAGGACTTGAGCTAGGGTGTGGTCTCGTTTGGTTTCTCTCGCGATGTCTCGGGTGGTCATAGGCGGCGAGTTGAGTGTTTCGATCTGCAACGTGGTTGCCGTTGGTGCCGGATCGTCGAGAGTCTCTGGAAGCGGTGCTTGGCTTAATGCGTCGGCGTGGGGAATGGCTTTCCCCGGGCGATATTGCAGGCAATAATTATAAGCAGCTAGGAATTCTGACCATCGGGTCATTCTAGGGGATAATATGTAGGGGGTTGGCTTGTCCCCGGCTATTATCCCTAGCAACGGTTTGTGGTCAGTTATAATGGTGAATGTCCTTCCATACACATATTCATGAAATTTCTTTACAGCTGAAACGATTGCGAGAGCTTCTTTATCAATTTGTCCATAGTTCCGCTCTGCTTGTGAAAGAGTCGTCGAAAAGTATGCAACAGGGGCTTCGTTCCCAATAGGCAGTACATGACTCAAAATGGTGCCCACCCCGAAAGGCGATGCATCGCAGGTTATAACTAATGGGAAAGTCTCGTTATACTGCATAAGTACAGAGTCAGATGTGAGCAATTTTTTAACATTCCGGAACGCTTGTTCTTCCCGGTAACCCCATACCCACAATGCTTTTTTATCTAATAACCGGTGTAACGGTTCAGCAACAGTCGCCTTGTGCGGTAAAAATACATTATAAAAATTAATGAGGCCTAAGAATGCCTGGAGATTGGTCTTGTTACGTGGCCTGGGGGCATTTTTTATCGCCTTTAATTTACTTTCAGTAGGGTGGATGCCCTGGCTATCAATCCTATACCCTAGAAACTCAACACTGTCAGTATATAAGTGACAATTTATTTTTTTTCACCTTAAGTCCTGCCTTTTGGAATTTTTTAAGAACACTTTTCAAACGATCCTGCAAGATTTTTTTGGTAGGGGCTGCAATTAATACATCATCAAAATACGGAACCACACCTTTGATTCCTTGTAACAACCTTTCCATGAGGCTTTGGAATATCCCCGGGGCTATACTAACCCCAAATTGCAATCGAGTACATTTAAAAGCACCTCTGTGCATTACAATTGTTTGGGCCTGAGCCGTCTTTTCATCCATTGGTAGTTGTTGATAAGCTTGAGCTAAATCTAATTTAGCAAAAACCTTTCCGCCACCCAAAGAGTGGAGGAGGTGCTGCACCACCGGAACTGGATACGCATTCTGCTGTAGGGCATGGTTTAAAGTGGCCCGGTAGTCCCCACAAATTCGGATTGACCCATCTGGGCGTTACAATAGGGGTTTCCCATGGAGAGTGATTGATGGGCTTCAACACCCCTTGAGCAATTAACTTATCGAGTTGTTCGTCGATCTTAGCTTTAAGAGCGAATGGAACTCGACGGGGCTTCAAGCGAATTGGGGCTACTTTTGGATCTAAACTAAATGAGATTGGGGTCCCCTTATACTCGCCTAAGCTGTCCGCGAAGACTTCGCTGAACTCAGAGATAAGGTCTTCCTCCCACTCACAACCACCGACTCGGTTCACGCCGGCTACCTTGATGCCTAGTGGCGCGAACCATTGGAGGCCTAACAGACTAGGCCTTTCTCTGTCGATGATCGTTAGAGGTAAGTACGCTGTATGTTTTTTGAAGGAGACTCGGACTCGGCAGGACCCGACCACAGGGATTCGATTTCCTTGGTAGTCCTTGAGGATGAGGCGTTGAAATTGGAGGTCTTGGCGTTGGATTGTGGGGATAAGTTGCTTGAGTGTCTTCCAAGACACCATCGAGAGGGACGATCCCGAGTCGACCTCCATGTGGCAAGGCTGGTTCTCGATGGCTACCGTGACTCAAATTTTCTTAGTGTCCAATACTGAGGAGTGACCTATAGTGATAGTATGGTGAGCCTCTTCTTTTTGCAAAGCACGATTTCTGTAAGAGTGGTTTACTGGTTCTCGCCTTACAGGACGGTTTCCTGTCGATTGGCGATAGTTGGCCCCTTTTGAGGCCTGGTTGGGTCCTGGTAAGCTGCGGCAGACCCGGCTGATGTGGCCTCGTTTCCCGCACTCATGGCAGAGTGCGTCGCGGAATTTGCATTCGGCCCTGGCATGGTTTGCTCCACAGCCAGCGCAAGGGCGTAAGGGCTTAGGGCGAGGATCCCGGTCGGACCGCATTCGATGGACCCCTTCTTCGTTGCTGTCTGACGATGAAGAGAGGTCCTCGTGGTGCGTCATAACGAGCTGCCCTCCTGAGTTGGGTAAGATTTCGCCGGTCGGTTGTGTTGCCGAAGTGTGGCTTCGCCGTAATTGTGCAGCCGACTTTTTGGTCGCCTCCGCAGCCGTGGCTTCAGCGATGGCGTCAGCAAGGCTGATGTCGCCTTTTGCCATCAGCTTGCTCTGCACGCCTAGCGCATCTAATCCCAGAATTACTCAGTCTCTTAGTGCTTCTTCTAAATCGGCAAACCCGCAGAGGCCTCCTAAATTTTGGATGTCTGCCACGAAATCGGCCACGCTCTCTCCTTTTCGCTGGTTCCTTTGATAAAACTCGTGGCGTCTCACGAGTGTAGGCACGGTTGGCGCATAATGATCTCTCAGGATGGGTTCGAGGTCATCCCAGCTCATGGCTTTCACTTCTCGAGGTTTGGCGAGTGCTTTTGCCATTTTAAAAGCAGCCGGGCCGCAGTGCATCAGGAACAGTGCCCGCTTCTTTGCTGTTGTAGTGTCCTTCAAATTATTCATCTCAAGAAACATTTGGAAGCGATCCATGTAGGATTCCCAATCCTCTTGGTTTGGATCGAACGGAGCGGGTGGTACGATGCTGCTGGACATGGTTCCGTTGTTGGCGTCGTCTTCCACGTGCTCGGTCTTGCTTCCTGACTTCTTAGGTTCAGATGTCTCCAAATCCCATCCTCGTTGCCAGTGTTAAGTACTTGGACATGGGTCGGAGTAAATGGAGACAGCCTCTCAATAGTGACTTTCAGCTCTTTATTAGCATAGTGACTTGTCTAAACAACAACAGTGAACCCTGCCTTATATAGGCAACCTTTGTGAGAATTGTCCAATAGCGAGCTATGAACGCAAGTACTTTAATAATCCTCTGTTTAGGGCCAATCGGATTCCTAAGAATAAGCCAATCCGATCTGGCCGCCTAACAGCCAATCAGAAGTGCAGGGCCAGAACCCTGCACTTAACCTCAAGCTCATACTTTATTAACTATGGTACATACATAACACAGGTGGAAGGAATTCAGTCCGAAAACAAAGTACATACAAACTGTCAGTAAACATGCACACAAACCACGCTGCAGTAATTAACTTGACAGGGCAGGAGAAGGAATTGCAGACTTGAAAGGCCAGCAAAACACACACAGTTGGGAAGACGCCAGGAACCCAGATAAGCCTCCACGATACCAGATAATTTACGATTTGCTTCCAACAACTTGCTGTGCACAGCTTCCCTTTTTAAGCCCTGTGTTCCCAGCTGCAGCTAATGAAGGGAATCAGGGCCCCTTCCTCCCCCATAAGCCACACAACCCACCTTGCTCCCTTATCCGTTCCTCCCTGCGTGCCCTAGAATGAAGAGCAGGTGGGCCTGTTTCATCCTCTGAATTCCTCTCCCTTGTTCTCCCTCTCTCCTGCTCTGCCCAGCCAGACTTTGCCCTTCCCCAGTTTCCTCCACAGCCAACGGAGCCACACCCCCGCTCCCTGTTGGCTGCTCGGCCTCCCCCTCCGAATCAAGAGTCCGACAGGGGCATGACCACAGATTTTGTTTCTTTCCTAACATTGCATCGACATCTGAAATCCCAAATTGAGGGTCCCAAATTTGCAAATGAGTCATTCCCAATTGCTCCATAACTGAGATGCCCAGACATTGTCTAGAGTGGGCAAAGATGGAACCGCAGCCCAGGAGGAAAAAAAAAAAAATCAGTCCTGCCACCTTTGTCTTTGGTGACCAATAAAACCAGCGAACGGAATGGCCCTGGGGGTGAGATGAGCATTAGGTTTTAATAAAAGTCCCTGGAACTCTTCCGGCTGGCAGCATAAGGGGCACAGGCTTGGTGCCAACGGTTGGGATGTCAAGGGTGCTTTGAATGCATCTTCTGGGACCCGATCCAGGTGCCTCGGGCTATTCTGCGTGACAAGCTGTAAGGAGCCCAGTCTTCCTTGTGAGCAAAGAATTCCGGCCCAGAGAAGCCACGGGGATGAATTTCTGTTAGAAAGCAAGAAGGGAGATTAGGAAAAAGTGCAGAGTGGAAGGTCCTAAAGCCCCGAGGGTGTTACTCAGTTTGGTAATGAGACGTCTGCAAGAAAACAACCAGGTGCAGAGAGCACCAAGGTGCCCATAGTCCTCCTCCTCCTCCTCCTCTTCCTCCTCCTCCTCCTCCCTGCAAACCCAACTCCCTTCTAGCATGGATGATGTTACCTCCTTGGGTCATGAAATGTCTACAAGAAAACAATAAGGCTCAGAGAGCACCAAGGACCCCACAGTCCTCCCAGTCTTCCTCCAAAGTTCTCCTCCTCCTCCTCCTCCTCTCTGCAAATCCTTCCCCCTTCTAGCTCTGATTATGTTACCTGATTGGGTAGTGAAACATCTGCAAGAAAATATCCAGGCTCAGAGAGCACCAGGACCCCACAGTCCTCCTCCTCCTCCTCCCCTTCCTTCCTTCCTTCTTTCCTTCCTTCCCTGATTATGTTACCTAGTTGGGTCATAAAACATCTGCAAGGAAGCAACCAAACTCAGAGAGCACCAAGGATCCCACAGTTTTCCTCCTCCTCTTCCTTCCTTCCTTCCTTCCTTCCTTCCCTGATTATGTTACCTAGTTGGGTCATAAAACATCTGCAAGAAAGCAACCAAACTCAGAGAGCACCAAGGATCCCACAGTTTTCCTCCTCCTCCTCCTCCTCTTCCTTCCTTCCTTCCTTCCTTCCTTCCCTGATTATGTTACCTAGTTGGGTCATAAAACATCTGCAAGGAAGCAACCAAACTCAGAGAGCACCAAGGATCTCACAGTTTTCCTCCTCATCTTCCTCTTCCTCCTCTTCTTCCTCCTTCCTTCCTTCCTTCCTTCCTTCCTCCCCTGATTATGTTACCTAGTTGGGTCATAAAACATCTGCAAGAAAGCAACCAAACTCAGAGAGCACCAAGGATCCCACAGTTTTCCTCCTCCTCCTCCTCCTCTTCCTTCCTTCCTTCCTTCCTTCCTTCCTTCCCTGATTATGTTACCTAGTTGGGTCATAAAACATCTGCAAGGAAGCAACCAAACTCAGAGAGCACCAAGGATCTCACAGTTTTCCTCCTCATCTTCCTCTTCCTCCTCTTCTTCCTCCTTCCTTCCTTCCTTCCTTCCTTCCTTCCTTCCTTCCTTCCTTCCTTCCTCCCCTGATTATGTTACCTAGTTGGGTCATAAAACATCTGCAAGAAAGCAACCAAACTCAGAGAGCACCAAGGATCCCACAGTTTTCCTCCTCCTCCTCCTCCTCTTCCTTCCTTCCTTCCTTCCTTCCTTCCCTGATTATGTTACCTAGTTGGGTCATAAAACATCTGCAAGGAAGCAACCAAACTCAGAGCACCAAGGATCTCACAGTTTACTCCTCATCTTCCTCTTCCTCCTCTTCTCCTCCTTCCTTCCTTCCTTCCTTCCTTCCTTCCTTCCTCCCTCGATTATGTTACCTAGTTGGGTCATAAAACATCTGCAAGAAAGCAACCAAACTCAGAGAGCACAAGGATCCCACAGTTTCTCCTCTTCCTCCTCCTCTCCTCTCCTTCTTCCTTCCTTCCTTCTGATTATGTTACCTAGTTGGGGTCATAAAACATCTGCAAGAAAGCTACCAAACTCAGAGAGCACCAAGGATCTCACAGTTTTCCTCCTCCTCCCTCCCTCCTTCCTTCCTTCCTTCCTTCCTTCCTTCCTTCCTTCCTTCCTTCCTTCCTGATTATGTTACCTAGTTGGTCATAAAACATCTGCAAGAAAGCAACAAACTCAGAGAGCACCAAGATCCCACAGTTTTCCTCCTCCTCCTCCCCTCCTCCTCTCCTTCCTTCCTCCTTCCTTCCTTCCTTCCTTCCATCCTTCCTTCCTTCCTTCCTTCCTTCCTTCCTTCCTTCCTTCCTTCCTTCCTTCCTGATTATGTTACCTAGTTGGGTCATAAAACGTCTGCAAGAAAGCACCAAACTCAGAGAGCACCAAGGATCCCACAGTTTTCCTCCTCCTCCTCCTCCTCCTCTTCTTCCTTCCTTCCTTCCTTCCTTCCTTCCTTCCTTCCTTCCTTCCTTCCTTCCTTCCTTCTTCCTCCTTCCTTCCTTCCTTCCTGATTATGTTACCTAGTTGGGGTCATAAAACGTCTGCAAGAAAGCAACCAAACCAGAGAGCACCAAGGATCCACAGTTTCCTCCTCTCCTCTCACTCCTCTCCTTCCTTCCTTCCTTCCTTCCTTCCAACCTTCCTTCCTTCCTTCCTTCCTTCCTTCCTTCCTTCCTTCCTTCCTTCCTTCCTCTCCTCCCTGATTATGTTACCTAGTTGGGTCATAAAACATCTGCAAGAAAGCAACCAAACTCAGAGAGCACCAAGATCCCACAGTTTCCACCCCTCCTCTCCTCCTCTTCCTTCCTTCCTTCCTTCCTTCCTTCCTTCCTTCCTTCCTTCCTTCCTTCCTTCCTTCCTCTTCCTTCGCTTCCTTCCTTCCCTGATTAGTTACCTAGTTGGGTCATAAACGTCTGCAAGAAAGCAACCAACTCAGAGAGCACCAAGGATCCCACAGTTTCCACCTCCTCCTCCTCCCCTTCCTTCCTTCCTTCCTTCCTTCCTTCCTTCCTTCCTTCCTTCCTACCTTCCTTCCTTCCTTCCTTCCTTCCTTCCTTCTCCTTCCCTGATTATTTACCTAGTAGGGTCATAAACATCTGCAAGAAGCAACCAAACTCAGAGAGCACCAAGGATCCCACAGTTTTCCTCCTCCTCCTCCTCCTCTTCCTTCCTTCCTTCCTTCCTTCCTTCCTTCCTTCCTTCCTTCCTTCCTTCCTTCCTTCCTTCCTTCCTTCCTTCCTTCCTTCCCTGATTATGTTACCTAGTTGGGTCATAAAACGTCTGCAAGAAAGCAACCAACTCAGAGAGCACCAAGGATCCCACAGTTTTCCTCCTCCTCTTCCTCCTCTTCCTTCCTTCCTTCCTTCCTTCCTTCCTTCCTTCCTTCCTTCCTTCCTTCCTTCCTTTCCTTCCTTCCTTCCTTCCTTCCCTGATTATGTTACCTAGTTGGGTCATAAAACATCTGCAAGAAAGCAACCAAACTCAGAGAACACCAAGGATCCAGTTTTCCTTCTCCTCCTCCTCCCCCTCCTCCTCCAATTCATACTTCTCTAGAACCTTCCTTCTCACCCACTTCCAGCTCAAACTTGGGTTGGCCCTCTTCCCACCCCTGAAATACGTGGCAGGAAAGCCAGGAACGTACCTTCTGCATGGGATGGAAAGCCCGGGTCTCCTTCACCTCCACCTGTGGACCAAGGGCCACTCCTAACATTGTGATGGGCAGGCAGGTCCCTCCTAGGGTGAAAGGGGAGCCAGGGGGCTCGCTCGGCAAACCCATGACCCAGCTGTCATCATCAGGTCCCCTGGGCAGCCTGGGAATAATGATGGGGCTGGAGACCCTGCTCCCGTTCCACAGTACTTAGGGGTCTGCTGGCCTCACCCACATCTTGTGGGAAAGAAGGGGGACTGTTGGGGTGGACTCTGGACCCCTGGGGAGCAAAGCTGGGGAGCCTGTCATCTTGGAAGGCAGAAACGTAAGGATCTGAATAGAATTGGACCCCTTGCTCTACACGATGTAGGGCTCTGTTATCTGGGACCGAAGAATAACCTGCGTTGGGTTCAGAGGGATATTCTTGTCCGTTTATGAGTGTCACATCATAGGCAGCATGAAATGAATCGTGAGAACGACCGTCGTAGTAGCATGGAAGGCACTGTCCTCCTTCCAATGAAGAAGATATGGGCCAACTCTCCCAGCCCATCTGATGTGGGGCGTGAGAATTAAAATTTGGACCGGGTTGAGGGCCATGCTCTTGTTCAGTAGGACCTACGGGCCACCAGCCGTAGCCCTCATGTTCTGGGCCAGGAGGGTAATAACCTAGAAGGGATTGAGGGCCTTCAGAGGTACTGATGGGCCTCCTCTCCAAGCCAGTGGGGTCAGGGAATGCAGCCCGGGACGAGGGGTTGCGTTCCTGGTAAAGGCCATCCTCGGGGACCTCGAAGCTGGACAGGCAAATAGTAACAGGGACCCATCCTTGCTCTTAGCCTCTTTTTGTGGGCATTACGACGGAGGTGAGAAGGTCTCCTGGAAAAGAAGTCCCCGGCTGAGCCGTTGGTCCACAGGGTGCGGATCAGCTGAGGAGAGGTAGGGTTCACGTTCCTCCAACTCTCTGCTTTTGGATACTTCCGAATGCCTGGAAAGGAAGAAGATGGGAGGAATGTGGAAAAGTTTCCTATTCCAGCAGCAGAAGGCAAGGCAAAGTTAAAAAGATGTCATGCCCCTGTCAGAGTCTCAATCCGAGGAAGAAGATGAACAGCCAACACGGAGCGGGAGTGTGGTTCTATGGCTGTGGAGGAAACTGGGAAGGGCAAAGTCCGGCTGGGCAGAGCAGGAAAGAGGTAGAACAAGGGAGAGGGAGTTCAGAGGAAGACCCAGGCCCACCTTCATCCGAGGGCACACAAGGAGGAACGGAGAAGGGAGTAACGTGGGTTGCATGGCTTACAGGGGAGGAAAGGGTCCTGATTCCCTTCATTAGCCACAGCTGGGAATGAGAGTTTAAAGGAGATGCAAGCTGAGAGCGGCGTCTTCAGGGAACAAACATGAGTTTATCTTGTGTTCACTTTGGTTGTGTGCATTCCTGGCATCTTCCCAACCGTGTGAATTTTGCCGTGCCTTCACATCTGGGATTCTTGCTCCTGCCCTGCCAAACTAATGACCTCCATTTGGCTTGATTGGACTTATAGTTACAGTTTTTGTTGACCATGTTTTGGACTGATTCCCTTCAGCCAAAGGCTGTTCCTGGGAGAATTTTTCTCCAGCCCAGAAGGCAACCAGGACATTGGGGGCAAAGTTGGAGCTTAATAAAAGGAGTCTTATTGATTATCTGACTGTGTTGCCTTTGTGCCACAACCCTTGGGGTCATCACAAAAGGTTTCCTCTGTCCAGTCATGTCCACCTCTAGGGGGCACTGCTCATCTCCGTTTCTTACCCCGAGAGAGCCAGCGTCGTCCGAAGATGCTGGTAGTCCTCGACTCACAACCATTCATTTAGGGACCCTTCCAAGTTACAAACTATGGGACGCGGTGGCTCAGTGGCTAAGACTCTGAGCTTGTCGATCCGAAAGGTCGGCAGTTTGGCAGTTCGAATCCCTAGCGCCGCGTTACGGAGTGAGCTCCCGTTCTTTGTCCCAGCAGCTTCTGCCAACCTAGCAGTTTGAAAGCACTTTTTTTTAAAAAAAAATGCAAGTAGGCAAATAGGGACCCCTTTGGTGGAAGGGAATGGTGTTCCGTGTGCCTTCGGCGTTCCGTCATGCCGGCCACGTGACCACGGAGACGTCTTCGGACAGCGCTGGCTCTTCTTTGGCTTTGTAACAGAGATCAGCACTGCCACCTAGAGCCGGAAATAACTAGCAGGGATGTGCGAGGGGGAAATTTTACCTTAACGGCACCGAAAAAAACGTTTTTCACACTTAACGACTGTGGCAGCATCCCCGTGGTGGTGGGGGTGTTCACACTTAACGACTGTGGCAGCATCCCCGTGGTGGTGGGGGTGTCACGTGATTTATATCCAGATGATTGACAACTGACTCATATTGATGATGGGCGCGGTGTCCCAGAATCAGGTGATCCGCTTCAGTGACAAGCAAAAGTCCAGGAGAAAACCAGATTCACGTAACAATCGTGTGACTGACAGCTGCCATGATTGATTTAATAAATGGGGCAAGGAATGTTGCAAAATGGGGCAAAAGTCACTCAACAAATTTCTCACTGAGCCACGTAAATTTGGGGCTCCACAGTGGTCATAAGTCAAGGACTTCTGTATATGCCAAAGCGCATGGACGTTGTTCCCTCTGAAGTGGTACCTATTTATCTACTCGCATTTGCTGGCTTTTGAACTGCTAGGTGGGCAGGTGCTGAGCCAGGGAACGGGAGCTCACCCCTTCTTGTGAAGCTCAGGACTCGAACCCGGGCTGTCAGCTTTCCATCTGACAAGTCCAGTGTCTTTAACCACTGAGCCACCATGCCCCTTCTGCAGCAGAAGGATAGGCTGGTTTGAAACTCCTGTCATCCATTGGGGGAAGGAAGAAGGAAGGGAGGGAGGGAGGGAGGGAGGAAGGAAGGAAGGAAGGAAGAGAAGGATAAATGGAAGGGGGGACAAAGGAAGGAGGAAGGAAGGAGGAAGGGAAAGAAGGAAGGAGAAGGATAAATAGAAGCAGGAAGGAAGGAAGATAAATGGAAGAGGGAAGGAGGGAAGGGAAAGAAGAAAGGAGAAGGATAAATGGAAGGAAAGAAGGAAGAAAGGAGGAGAAAGATAAATAGAAGGAAGGAAGGAAAGGAAGGAAGGAAGAAGGGTAAATGGAAGAAGGAAGAAGGAGAAAGATGAATGGAAGGGGGAAGGAAGGAAGAAGGAAGGAAGGGAAGAAGGGTAAATGGAAGAAGGAAGGAAGAAGGAGAAAGATAAATGGAAGGGGGAAGGAAGGAAGGAAGGAAAGAAGGAAAGGAAGAAGGAATGAGAAGGATAGATGGAAGGAGGAAGAAAAGAAGGAAGGGAAGGAAAAGGAAGGAAGGAAGGAGGAGAAAGATAAATAGAAGAAAGGAAGGAAGGTAAATGGAAGAAGGAAGGAAGAAGGAGAAAGATAAATGGAAGGGGAAGGAAGGAAGGAAGGAAGGAAGAAGGAAGGAAGGGAAGAAGGAAGGAAAGAAGGAATGAGAAGGATAGATGGAAGGAGGAAGAAAAGAAGGAAGGGAAGGATAAATGGAAGGGGGAACGAATGAAGGAAGAAGGAAGGAGGGAAGAGAAAGAAGGAAAGAGAAGGAAAGAGGATAAATGGAAGTGGGGAAGGAAGGAAGGAGGGAAGGGAAGGAAAGGAAAGGAAAAGTTATAAGGAAGCCATTTCTGATACTTTTAACAGCCGGTATGTGTGCATTCATTTTTTTCACCCACTCGTTTCCTTCTTACCATAGTTACCCTTTTAAGGAGACCCCTAAATCCAATTATTTTCCATCATCCTTAAAAGCTCTGCATCCTAGTTGGTGGAATAGGAGGTGAAATTCCCAGCAGCCCCCACCCACCCAGCATTGCCAGGGGGGGCTCCTGCTTTCCAAACCCCCGTCCCCCCCCCGTCCCCACTTGCCCATCAGAGGCCTCTGTTTCTGCAGTTGGACCTGCCAAGCTTCGGCCAGGTGGGTGAGCAGGAGCTTGGTCAGGTAGCGGTGGGGCCCGGAAGTTCCAGTGGATGCCGTCGGGGCTGTGGAAGTCCTGCAGGAACCGGAAGTAGTAGTGGAGATCCAGGACGTCGAACCAGAACCCTCGGGCCAGGTTGGTGCTGTAGAAGTTGGCTTCTAACATATCCTGGGCTGACACCTTGCAGGGTTGCTGCGAGAGACCCCCCCAAAAAAACGCCCACCATCCTCAAGTCAATCATCAGGCTTCTGTATGGTGTTTGTCTGTGAGTCAGACTTTTACAGTGGTTTCAGATTTAAATTTGGGGCAGCCTATTGCTGTGTCAGAATGGTTTTTTCTTCCTCCTGATTGGTTGAGAGTCTTGGTCTGTGTTTATTGGTCTTGGAGTTTGCTGTGTTCTGCTACTAATATCTTCTGTCTGGTTTTTTTTTGGCTCTTTTTGTATCTTGATTGGCTGGCAACATTGTGTTACTTTATTGGAGGCCTTTAGTGCAGCTTGGCTTCGGGTAAATGGACGGCTATCATTAGTTAGGAAGCTGGGTTTCATCTGGGTGCCTGGTTGGGGTGTGTTTGAGCTGGAGGTATCGGGGGGAATCTGTTTGTGCCCAGGTGTTTGCCTGGCTTGTGGTGTGGAGATTTTTTTGTTTGTGAGTGCAGGCTTCCAAATGATTGACAGCCTGGTGGAATCATCTCTTCTGTTCATGCTTTCTGGTCTTTTTTCAATCTCTATGGCTTCTCTGATGATTCTGTGGCTGGGATTTTCTATGGTGGCTAGGGTTTTGGTGCCATTGAAGTTGATGTTATGACCTGTGGCTTCCATGTGTTGGACGAGTGAGGAAGTGTGTTTCAGCTTTTTGACTGCATTTTTGTGTTCATCCAGGCGGGTGCTTATTCTTCTATTGGTCTGTCCAATGTATGTGGCCGGGCATGATGCACAGGGGACTTCATATATGCCTTGGTTTTCCAGGTCAATTTTGTCTTTGGGGTTCCTGAGGATGGCTGCTATTTTTCTGTCTGTTTTGAAGGCAGTCTTGATGTGGTGTCTGTATAGAATCTTACTAATTTTGTCTGTAGTGCCTCTTATGTAGGGCAGGACAGCTGTTCCATAGGTCTGTTCATCTTCTGGGTCTCTATTATGTCTCAGTGTGTTTTTGTGGATCAAGTTGGTGATTTTGCTTTTGTGGAAGCCGTTGGCTGTCAATATTTTAGTCAGGGTGCATAGTTCAGTCTTAATGTGTGTATTGTCTGCCAGGCGTTTGGTTCTAATAATTAGTGTTTTAGCCACGGAGTTTATCTGTGCTGGGTGGTGGTGGGATTGGGCGTTGAGGTAGTGGTTGGTGTGTGTTTTCTTCTGATATATGTTGTGTCCTAGTGTGCCATCTGTTTTCTTGTAGATTAGTACATCTAGGAATGGTAGTTGTTTGTTGGTTTCTGTTTCCATGGTGAACTTGATTTTGGGGTGTGCGCTGTTTAGGTGTGTTAGGAAGTTGTTTAGGTTTTCTTGTCCATGGGGCCAAATCACGAATGTGTCATCGATATATCTTAACCATAGTTTGGGTTTGAGTATGGCATTAGCCAGGGCTCTGGATTCGAATTCTTCATGAACAGGTTTGCAATGACAGGTGACAGTGGTGATCCCATGGGAGCTCCTTCAATTTGTTTGTATCTTTGTCCTTTGTATATGAAATATGTGTTGGTTAAGCAGTGTTCTGTTAGTTCCATGAGGTGTTTAGCTGGTTGGTATTTATTTTTGATGATTTCAAGGGTCTCTTTTATCGGGACTTGAGTGAATAGTGAAACCACGTCAAAACTTACAAGCAGATCTTCCTGCTCCACGTGTAGATCTTTGATCATTTCCAAGAAGTGGTATGAGTTTTGTACATGAGAAGCTGCTGTTTCAGCATGGGGCTGTAGCTCTTTTGCTAGGTGTTTAGCCAGGTTTTGTAGTGGTGCTCCTCTGGAGCTGACTATGGGTCTGAGAGGTATGCCTTCTTTGTGTATAGTATTGTGTACTATACGGCCTCCCAAAAATACACAAAGAAGGCATACTCTCAGACCCAGGCTGTCAATCATTTGGAAGCCTGCACTCACAAACGAAAAAATCTCCACACCACAAGCCAGGCAAACACCTGGGCACAAACAGATCCCCCCTGATACCTCCAGCTCAAACACACCCCAACCAGGCACCCAGATGAAACCCAGCTTCCTAACTAATGATAGCCGTCCATTTACCCGAAGCCAAGCTGCACTAAAGGCCTCCAATAAAGTAACACAATGTTGCCAGCCAATCAAGATACAAAAAGAGCCCCCCCCAAAAAAAAAACAGACAGAAGATATTAGTAGCAGAACACAACAAACTCCAAGACCAATAAACACAGACCAAGACTCTCAACCAATCAGGAGGAAGAAAAAACCATTCTGACACAGCAATAGGCTGCCCCAAATTTAAATCTGAAACCACTGTAAAAGTCTGACTCACAGACAAACACCATACAGAAGCCTGATGATGGCAGATGAGATTCTTCTGAAACGTTGCTACAACTTTAAAAGCACCACTACTATGACGTGGGAAAATACCCGAACAAAGCTGAATGTGTATATATATATATATATATATATATATATATATATATATATATGTAAGATTGGAAGTATCTAGGCAACGTTTCGGTTAAAAGGAAGAAGCAGCTGTAAGCTCACATCACTCTGAGAAGCACAGAGCTGAAGACCAAGCCTGAAGATGATGAATGAGACTTCATCGAAACGTTGCCTAGATACTTCCAATCTTACGCGGGAGAAAACCCGAATAACCAAAGATCCACATACAAATACCCGCGAGAACCTCAGAATATATATACATATATATTCTTAAGTTTTCGCGGGTACTTACATGTCTGGCATTCAGCTTTGTTCGGGTATTTTCCCACATCATAGTAGTGGTGCTTTTAAAGTTGTAGCAACGTTTCAGCAGAATCTCATCTGCCATCATCAGGCTTCTGTATAGTGTTTGTCTGTGAGTTAGACTTTTACAGTGGTTTCAGATTTAAATTTGGGGCAGCCTATTGCTGTGCCAGAATAGTTTTTTCTTCCTCCTGATTGGTTGATAGTCTTGGTCTGTGTTTATTGGTCTTGGAGTTTGCTGTGTTCTGCTACTAATATCTTCTGTCTGTTTTTTTTGGCTCTTTTTGTATCTTGATTGGCTAGCAACATTGTGTTACTTTATTGGAGGCCTTTAGTACAGCTTGGCTTCGGGTAAATGGACATAGTCTTTTCTGTCCATTACTACAGTGGCATTCCCTTTATCTATATATAATGGACAGAAAAGACTATGAAAGACTCTACTCCAAGACTCCACATACAAACCCATAAACACAGACCCAACCACATATCTGGAAAAATTAACCAAGAAGAAAATTATAACCAGCCACATAAGCAAAGAGATCCAACACACGATCATACCCAGAGAGAAATCTTCCAGATGCCCCAAACTATACGGCCTCCCAAAAATACACAAAGAAGGCATACCTCTCAGACCCATAGTCAGCTCCAGAGGAGCACCACTACAAAACCTAGCTAAACACCTAGCAAAAGAGCTACAGCCCCATACTGAAACAGCAGCTTCTCATGTACAAAACTCATACCACTTCTTGGAAATGATCAAAGGTCTACACGTGGAGCAGGAAGATCTGCTTGTAAGTTTTGACGTGGTTTCACTATTCACTCAAGTCCCGATAAAAGAGACCCTTGAAATCATCAAAAATAAATACCAACCAGCTAAACACCTCATAGAACTAACAGAACACTGCTTAACCAACACATATTTCATATACAAAGGACAAAGATACAAACAAATTGAAGGAGCCCCCATGGGATCACCACTGTCACCTGTCATTGCAAACCTGTTCATGGAAGAATTCGAATCCAGAGCCCTGGCCAATGCCATCCTCAAACCCAAACTATGGTTAAGATATATCGATGACACATTCGTGATTTGGCCCCATGGAAAAGAAAACCTAAACAATTTCCTAACACTCCTAAACAGCGCACACCCCAAAATCAAGTTCACCATGGAAACAGAAACCAACAAACAACTACCATTCCTAGATGTACTAATCTACAAAAAAACAGATGGCACACTAGGACACACCATATACCAGAAGAAAACACACACCAACCGCTAATTCAACGCCCAATCCCACCACCACCCAGCACAGATAAACTCCGTGGCTAATACACTAATTACTAGAACCAAACGCCTGGCAGACAAGACACACATTAAGACTGAACTATGCACCCTGACTAAAATATTGACAGCCAACGGCTTCCACAAAAGCAAAATCACCAACTTGATCCACAAAAACACACTGAGACATAATAGAGACCCAGAAGCTGAACAGACCTATGGAACAGCTGTCCTACCCTACATAAGAGGCACTACAGACAAAATTAGTAAGATACTATACAGACACCACATCAAGACTGCCTTCAAAACAGACAGAAAAATAGCAGCCATCCTCAGAAACCCCAAAGACAAAATTGATCTGGAAAACCAAGGCATATACGAAGTCCCCTGTGCATCATGCCCGGCCACATACATTGGACAGACCAATAGAAGAATAAGTACCCGCCTGGAAGAACACAAAAATGCAGTCAAAAAGCTGGAACACACTTCCTCACTAGTCCAACACATGGAAGCCACAGTTCATAGCATCAACTTCAATGGCACCAAAACCCTAGCCACTATAGAAAATCCCAGCCACAGAATCATCAGAGAAGCCATAGAGATTGAAAAAAGACCAGAAAGCATGAACAGAAGAGATGATTCCACCAGGCTGTCAATCATTTGGAAGCCTGCACTCACAAACAAAAAAATCTCCACACCACAAGCCAGGCAAACAACTGGGCACAAACAGATCCCCCCTAATACCTCCAGCTCAAACACACCCCAACAAGGCACCCAGATGAAACCCAGCTTCCTAACTAATGATAGCCGTCCGTTTACCCGAAGCCAAGCTGCACTGAAGGCCTCCAATAAAGTAACACAATGTTGCCAGCCAATCAAGATACAAAAAGAGCCAAAAAAAACAGACAGAAGATATTAGTAGCAGAACACAGCAAACTCCAAGACCAATAAACACAGACCAAGACTCTCAACCAATCAGGATGAAGAAAAAACCATTCTGGCACAGCAATAGGCTGCCCCAAATTTAAATCTGAAACCACTGTAAAAGTCTAACTCACAGAGAAACACCATACAGAAGCCTGATGATGGCAGATGAGATTCTGCTGAAATGTTGCTACAACTTTAAAAGCACCACTACTATGAGGTGGGAAAATACCCGAACAAAGCTGAATGCCATACATGTAAGTACCCGTGAAAACTTAATATATATAGATATATAGATATAGATAGATAGATAGATAGATAGATAGATAGATAGATAGATATAGATATAGATATAGATATAGATATAGATATAGATATATAGATATATAGATATAGATAGATAGATATAGATATGTATATATGCACACACACACATTAATGTAAGGTTATCTTGGGTAAAGAGTAGGAACCTCCAAACCGATCACCTTGTGATGAGGTTCCATGCAGAAAATGCAGCCAAGCCTTGCAGGAGTTCGCAACCCTAAATCCTATACCTGCAATCAATTTGTTTTCTTTTTTGTGTTGCACAGATCACCTTCAAGAAGTGAGGGGAGCCGAATGTCAACGCATAAAATATTTCTATGGTCTTTTTAGTGTTGCCAACAGAAAGGGAGAGGGGAAAGGATTTTGCTTGGACATCAAAAGCACATTCCATAAATTGTTTTTCAAAGATAGTAACTAGGTGACTGAAGTTTCTGCTGCGCAAAATTCTAGCTGGAGAGCATGATTGATGACTCTTGGCTATGGATGTGTCCCATTGGAGAATATGAATTCTCCACCAGGGGCTGGAGGGAAAACCAGGGTCAAGCGTGATAATGAATTACGTGTCTCAGAGTCAGCTACACTCAGGCAGTGCTGGACATGTTAATTCCCAATAAATCCTTTGGAAGTTTGGCACGAGACTCATGATTTAATTGCGGTAACTGCTTGAATCCTGACACAGGTGTATTAATTGTGGAATTAAATGGATTGGATGAGTGGGAGGAATATGAATAGATCTACTCCATATGTTTAAACAATATTGTAATTGGTATAAGAATTGTATATTGAAACACTGAACAATGTAGGAATGAAGGATGAAACTTAAATATAAACAGATGTGAACAGTTAAATAAGGGAAACAGGAATAACGAGCTGGATTCCCGTGCTTCGCTACGAAACTATGTGGTCGGGCTTAGTTTTTGGGGAGGAAAATAAGGGGGAGAAATTCTGCCTCTGCCTACCAGACTCCATCGGTATTCATCTGGCTAGTGTTCTGTCAGTGTGTGAGAGTGGAGGGCTGTTTGGAAACTGAAACAGTATTGCTGTGTGAGCAAGAAGAAGACAGCAAGGAGCCTGGGCGTGGCTGAGCTCAACTATTCTGTATTAAAGCTGCTTGGTGCTGCTGTGAAACTGGAACTGGAACTCTTCTCCTCTGTGTTTACATTTGGGGAGGGAGAGTACAACTCCTTAGCATCAGAGCGCGTTAATAATAATAATGATGATGATGATAATAATAATAATAATATAGGAAATACTAATGCTCCGATGGTCATTTCGGAAAATCCTTTCTTAGTGAGCCCCTAGAAGCCAAGAGGAACATACATGCTTTGTAGGCTTTACGGTTCTGGAGATTTTGTGACGATGCTTGATATTTTGGAAGTTTGGCGCATGACTCATGATTTCAATCGGGGTAATTGTCAGAATCCTGACACATCGATCTTCTCACCTCGATGACGTATCCGCGGGCATCTTTGGTGATGGCCATGGCTGTGTTCCAAATGATGAGAGTGCTTGAAGGAAGGACCTCGTCCAACGCTTGGAAGAGCTTCTCCACGTTCTGGCGGTATTCTCTGATTGCTTTGGGGACCGGTGGCTCCGTAGGAAATGCATCGTGGTATCTATGCGGAATGGGGAAGTGAGTGGGCTTTACAACAGGTCATTGAGGGACCGTTCCAAGTTAGGACGGCACGTTAAAAAGGGACTTGCGACTATTTTTCACACTTAACGATCATTCCCAGGATCAAAATTTAATGCCATCGGCCTGTCCTTATGACGGTTTGCTGCGTCCCAGGGTTTGTGTCAATCCCCTTTGGTGACCTTCCAAGTCCACGGGGAAGTCAGATTTGCTTAATGACGGCATGACTCATTTAACAGCGGCCACGATTCACTCAGCGAACAAGGCGAGACAGGCCATCAAATGGGACAAAGCGCACATTTCTCGCTTAGCGTTGTCGTAAAATGCCGGGCTCCGTTGCGGTTGTACGTTGAGCACCGTGTGGTTGGGCTCAACTGGTAGGATGTTCAGATGTTTCATTATCCAAATAGGTCACATCGTCAGGGTTATCCCACCTCCCTGAAACATTGATGACGAGACCTAGTTGGGTCATGAAACGTCTGCAAGAAAACAATGGAACTCAGAACCAAGGACCCCACAGTTCTCTCCCCCCTCTTCCTCTTCCTCCTCCACGTCCTTCTCCTCCTCCTGTCTGCAAACCCCCTTCCATTCTAGCCTTGATGATATTACCTAGTTGGGTCATGAAACGTCTGCAGAAAACAACCAAGCTCAGAAAGCACCAGGGACCCCACAGTCCTCCTCCTCCTCTCTGCAAACACCCCTTCTCTTTGAGCTTTGATGACGTTGCCTAGTTGGGTCAATTGTCCAAAAGGGGAAAAAAAAAACCCAAACTTGGGGACCCCCAAAGGCCCTTCCTTTCAACCCCCTCCCCGAACCACACATATCCTCCTCGATTAGAGACAGTATAATTTTGCCTCAGTTGTACGTCGACGACCGGCCGGTCCGATTTACCTGTTGAGGTCCCAGAGGCAAGAATGCAGGATGACAACATCGGGGACCAGGTCCGCCTCCAGAGCCGCCCGGAAGTCATTCAGGATGCTTTCCACATAGGACGAATAAGCACGGGTGATGAAGTAGAAGCGCACCAGGTGGTGTGGGGTGCGGTACTGGCGCACCAAATGGTAATCGTTTCTGGATTGAGACTCGTTCAATTCCACCAGGCAATCGTTGGAGAAATCATCCTCATGCTGCAAGGCAAGATGGCACCGTTCAAAAACCCGGATTGTCCTGACCAAGGCTTATGGAGACACGAACAAACACAGGTTAGTCCCCAAACCCCTTTTTTTCTTTATTTCAACGGCTGTGAATTTTAGTCATTCGCAGCCCATAATGAGTCTCCAAAGAGTTTGTAAAGAGTCCCACAGAAGTCTGCCACAGTCCTTTGGGATAAGTCCGATAAGCACCCACCTTTATCTCCCTTGAAATGCTGCCAAAGACTAAATGTCCAATTAGTTATACAAAGCCAAACGGAGCACAAATTCAACACCGAGTTTCAGGTTTCAAACCGACCAGTATGAACACAGTTGCTTCCTGCAAAGGCTCCTGTCCCTTTGCTCTGCCTTTATGTTTTATGGGAGAACCAATCACCTCCAAGCCTGACTCTTGAGTCGCCCCTTTTGTCTTAACTGTTCTTGCCTTCTGGCAGCTCTGCGCATGTGCGCACTGGGAACAGGCTCCCGCTATTCCTCTGCCTCGCTGCTGCCAGATTCTGGAGGCTCTGGAGTCAGCACCTAACTCCCAGATGGCCCTGGCTCCATTTCTGCATCGGAAGCAGGGTCCTCGTCTGAGTCCTCCCCAGACTCCTGAACTGGCCCATGTTCCTCCCTGCTGTCCGAATCTGCTGCTGTCTCCGCAGGATGCCAGCGGACCACAACACTGATAGCAAAGAAAGTCTCGGTAAATACAAATAGGGGACCATGAAAGTCCGAAGGGCCACTAGATCCATCTAACTGGCTAAAAAGAGGACCCACAAAGCCAACCTTTAGGATCATTTAACCAACACCCAGTGTACTCGAGAGAAGATAATATTTGTTGCTCGGGGTTGAACTGTGGGGTCCTTGCAGTTCTCTGAGCTTGGTGAGGTGTTTTTTTTGGGGGGGCGGCAGACGTTTCGCTACCCAACTAGGTAACATCAACAGGGTTAGAAGGGATTGTGGTTAGCAGAGAGGAGGAGTAAGAGGAGGGAGGAGGAGGAGGAGAAGGAGGAAGAGAAAGAGGAGGGGGAGAAGGAGAAGAAACAACAAGAAGAAAGAAGGAAGGAGGAGGAGGAGAAAGAGGAGGGAGGAGGAGGAGGAGGAGGAGGAGGAGGAGGAGAAGAAGAAGAAGAAGAAGAAGAAGAAGAAGAAGAAGAAGAAGAAGAAGGAGAAGGAGAAGGAGAAGGAGAAGGAGAAGGAGAAGGAGAAGGAGAAGGAGAAGGAGAAGGAGAAGGAGAAGGAGAAGGAGAAGGAGAAGGAGAAGGAGAAGGAGAAGGAAGGAAGGAGGAAGGAGGAAGAAGGAAGGAGGAGAAGGAGGAAGGAGAAGAAGGAGAAGAAGACAATGATTATGTGGTCCTTGATGCTCTCTTAGCTTGGTGGTTTTTCTTACAGACGTTTCAAATACCAAGCTAGATAACATCATCAGTGCCAGAAGGGAGTGGGGTTTGCAGGGAGGAGGAGGAGGAGGAGGAGGGGGACTGTGGGGTCCTTGGCGCTCTCTGAGCTTGGTGGTTTTCTTGCAGACGTTTCATGACCCAACTAGGTCACATCATCACTATTATCCCACCTCCTTATAGCACTGATGATGAGGCATCATGTCATGAGACCTGGGTAATGAAATGTACGCAAGAAAACACTGGAACTCAGAATCAAGGACCCCACAGTCCAACTCCTCCTCCTCTTGCAAACCCCACTCCCTTCTAGTGCTGATGATGTTACCTAGTTGGGTCGTGAAACGTCTGAAAGGACACCCCCAACCCCCCAAGCCGAGGGAGCATCAAGGACCCTTCCTTTCAGCCCCAAGCCACAAATGTTCTCCTTGATTAGAGGCAGTACCTTGTCCTTCAGTTTTGCAGTAGGGACAAACTCATCTGTCTGCAGAAAATAGACCAAATCTTTATATATTGCACGGTAGTCTGCAATGTGGAAAAAAAAAACAAAATAAACAAAGGTAAACCAAGATGCAATATATGTGTGTGTGTGAGTGTGTGTGTGTGTGTGTGTGTGTGTATCTGGATATTCTTTTTTTACAATTTTTTTTATTTCAGTCTACACATACACAACAATACACTAACTACGTAGCATCAATATATCATACATTTTAGTACAGACAAGCTTAATAATACAATCATTTATTACCCATATTCACATTAAATCAAAATCCTTCCTTGCTTATTTTCAACATTTCAATACTCTCTCCTAGTTGCCAAGCACCATATCAGTGAGACATACCGAGTAATTTCATTATTCAATTTCCTCCTCAATTTTTTTTTAAAAAATAAAAAAATTCTTATTTGGCAAGCAGTATGGTTCCAGGTTTCACATCTCAATGCAAACATGACCATATTTACTTATTCATTTTGTTATTAATATTAAATATTAAAGTTATCCAATTCTAATTCATATGATAACTTATTTTATTTTCCTTAGAATATTCTCCTATCTTAATTTACAATGTTATTTGACGTTTTCATCTCATTTCTATGTTCATTTCCCATATTACCTTTTTCTGTCATGTTTGCAATTTTCTCAATTCTTAGTTTATGAATTCAAAATTGTCCTCTCTGATTATTGATTCGAGCCAGCCACCAGATCGGGATATTCTTGAACACACTTTTTCCGCCCCCCCAAACTTGACTGCTTTAAGAGGGATGGATTTCAATGCCCAGAAGGCTGGCTGGGGAATTCTGGGCATTGAAGTCCACCCCTCTTAAAGGAGCCAAGTTTGAAAAAAAAAAACACTGCTTGAAGGCAAGCTGGATTCAGGCTCTGAGTGCAAATTCTGGAACTGTTTTTTTGGCTCAACACCAGCTATAGGGAACCATTCTAGCAAACCTTCACTTTTCTTCCCCTTCCGTTGATCATTGAGTCAAGTGGTCATCATCTAATAGATTTAACAGATAATCAGAGTTGGAAGGGACCTTGTAGGTCATCTAGTCTAACCCCCTACCCAAGCAGGAGACCCTACACCATTTCTGACAGACGGCAGTCCAGTCTCTTCTTGAAAGTCTCAACTGATGGCGCTTCCACAACTTCCGAGGGCAACTTCTATTCCATGGGTGGATTGTTCTCCCTGTCAGAAAGTTTCTCCTTATTTCCAGGTTGAATCTCTCCTAGTTGTTTCCATCCATCCATTATTCCTTGTCTGGCCTTCGGGGGCTTTAGAAAATAGCTTGACCCCCTTCCTCCTCTCTGGGGCAGCCCCTCAAGTATTGGAGCACAGCTCTCCTGTCTCCCCTGGTCCTTCTCTTCCCTAGACTAGCCAGGCCCAGTTCCTGCAACCGTTCTTCATATGTTTTAGCCTCCAGTCCCCTCATCATCCTGGTAGCTCTTCTCTGCGCTTTTTCTAGAGCCTCGACATTTTTTTTTACAGTATGGTGACCAAAACTGGATGCAGGACTCTAGATGAAGGCTTTATAGAATGGTATTAGTACCTCCTTTGATCTCGATTGTATTCCTCTGTTGATGCAGTTTAGGATTGCATTGGCTTTTCTGGCTGCTGCTACACACAGTTGGCTCCTATTTAGCTGATTGTCCACTAAGACTACCAATTCCTGGTTTCACCCAGTCTATATGTGTCCTTTGGGTTTTTCTTGCCTATGTGTAGGACTTTACTTTTCTCTACATTATACCTACTCTAGAAAGACCTACTCTAGAAAGACTAATACCACTCTATAAAGCCTTAGTAAGGCCACGCCTAGAGTCCTGCATCCAGTTTTGGTCACCACACTATAAAAACGATGTTGAGGCTCTAGAAAAAGTGCAGAGAAGAGCAACCAGGAGGATTACGGGACTGGAGGCTAAAACCTACGGTGAACGGATGCATGAACTGGGCCTGGCTAGTCCAGGGAAGACAAGGACCAGGGGAGACAGGAGAGCATCTTCCAATATTTGAGGGGCTGCCACAGAGAGGAGGAAGGGGGTCCAGCTATTTTCTAAAACACCTGAAGGCCACACAATGAATAATGGATGGAAACTGAACCAGGAGAGATTCAACCTGGAAACAAGGAGAAACTTTCTGACCATGAGAACAATCCACCCATGGAAAAGAAGTTGTCCTCGGAAGTTGTGGGAGTTCCATCACTTGAGACTTTCAAGAAGAGACTGGACAGTCACCTGTCAGAAGTGCTAGTCTTTAGATTTTCGGCTCTGCTTTTAAGCACAGCCGAACCTCCCTTAGGAGTGAAGGTTCCGTTATTCAGTGCAGACTCACAGTAAGCGATTTTATGTGACAGACTGAGCTAGCCGATGGCAGATCGATAGATCTCTGAATGAATCTGTGATTCTGTGAGCAACTCAATCTGCCTGCCTGCTTTGCTTGATTTGGGGTAAAAGTTGTTCTTTTTTAAAAAAAAAATTCAATATTTATGTAAATATTTATAATATTTACATACAAGCCATGCCCAGCCACTCACGTGACCAAGCCACACCCACAAATTAGGCCACACCCACAGAACCAGTTAGTGGTCCCTGGGATTTAAAACTATGAGTTTGGTGGTCCTTGAGGTCCAAAAGGTTGGCGACCCCTGGACTAGATTACCTACAAGGTCCCTTCCAACTCTGTTAATCTAACCTAATCTGGAGAATATCCCCATCTGGCCATTTCTCCTTCCAACGATACCAAAATATTAACACACATACACATACCAATTATTCTGCTTAAGGTGGTTGATTTTTTTTTTTTTTTTTAAAAGAAAGTAATTGCAGTGTGCTCAGAGAAGGCATTCTGTATAGGTATCCCTCAACTTACAACCCGTTCATTTAGTAACCACTTGAAATGATGACAACACTGAAAAAAGCGGCTGATGACTGTTTTTCATGCTTACAGCTGTTGCATCGTCCCCATGGCCATTTGATCAAAATTCAGATGCTTAGAAAATGATGTCATATTTTATTTTATTTCATTTCATTTCTCAACTTCACCTTGTTTAGAGAGTAGCTTTTTATTTTGTTTTATTTCTTCACTTCACTTTGCTTGATTCGAGACAGAACTGTTTCATTTTATTTTATTATTTAATTTCATTTTATTTCTTCACTTCACCTGTTTAGAGGCAGTACTGTTTTATTTTATTTTAGTATTTTATTTTTCATTTTATTTTGTAGCAGCAAATCTTGGTTCCAAATCAGGACACAAGACCACGAAAGGTTGGAGAATACAAGTTTTTATTTGTGCACAAGGTTCAGCGCATTAGCATGGCAAATTCTGAACCCCTGGCTCTTCCTGAGGCGTCACTTTTATACATTTTATGACCTCAGCTTAGCCCAGGGTGTTACTTTTATTAAGCTATACCAAAAAAGGAAAATAACATATATACCAAAAAGAAGAAGTACATTTAATTACTCATTTTATCTTACACCATCTGTTATTTTCCTCATCCACCCTTGTTTACTGGAATATAGTACTGCCTCTATACAGTGAAGAAATAAAATGAAATGAAATAATAAAATAAAATGAAACGGTACTGCCTCTAAAGAGGTGAAGTGAAGAAATAAAATGAAATTAAATAATAAAATAAAATGAAAAATGAAATAAAAAATGAAATAATAAAATAAAATGAAACGGTACTGCCTCTAAACAGGTGAAGTGAAGAAATGAATTGAAATAATAAATTTTATTATTTCATTTCATTTTATTTCTTCGCTTCACCTGTTTAGAGGCAGTTCTATTTTGTTTTGTTTTATTATTTCATTTCAATTTTTATTTCATTTTTCATTTCATTTTATTATTTCAATTCATTTCTTCACTTCAGCTCTTTAGAGGCAGTACCGTTTCATTTTATTTTATTATTTCATTTCATTTTATTTCTTCGCTTCACCTCTTTAGAGGCAGTTCTATTTTGTTTTGTTTTATTATTTCATTTCAATTTTTGTTTCATTTTTCATTTCATTTTATTATTTCAATTCATTTCTTCACTTCAGCTCTTTAGAGGCAGTACCGTTTCATTTTATTTTATTATTTCATTTCATTTTATTTCTTTACTTCACCTCTTTAGAGGCAGTAACGTTTCATTTTATTTTATTATTACATTTCATTTCTTCATTTCATTTTACTTGTTTAGAAACAGTACTTTTCCTTTCCTTTCTTCACTGTACTTCAGTTTACTTGACGAGATAGTACTGTGATTTTATGTCTTCACTTGGCTTCACTTTGCTTGATGAGAGACAGTACCTTTTTATTTTATTTTCATTTTATCTTATTTTATTCTATTTTTAGGGCTGCGCTGAATTTGGGAAGGATTCAAGGTTACTCAGCCTCCTGTTCTTAGCTTCCAGCTGTCAATGTTTGGGGGTTTTTTTGTGCCAAGCAAACAGCGGCTAACTTAGCAAAGAGGGGGCGGCAATTCAGCTATATTTTTGCCCAAATTCTTCGCTGCCTGGTCTGGCCATGAGACCTGACGTCGGCGTGTTGAACGCCAGGTCAGCATGATCCATCTCTGTACCTGGCCCCGTTTCAACACACACACAAAAAAACAACAATGGAGGAACCAGGAAAAAAAATGTTTCTTGGATCGTTCCAAATCAATTTATGGAGATATCTGCTCCTAGGAGTAAAGGAGGGAGAGGAAGCTTTCCCTGAAGTAGATTTGCGTAGTCCTCAACTTACAACAGTTCGTTTAATGTCCAAAGTTATAACAGCACTGTGATGACCCAAAGGGGCGTGGCACAAAGGCAACACAGCCAGATAATCCATAGGAGTCCCTTTATTAGCTCCAACTTTGCCCTCAATGTCCTGGTTACTTTCTGGGTTGGAGAAAAACTCTCCCAGGAACAGTCTTTAGCTGCAGGGAATCAAGTCCAAAACATGGTCAACTAAAACTGTAACTATTAGTCCAATCAAGGCAAAATGAGGTAATTAGTCCGGCAGGGCAGGAGCAAGAATTCCAGACATGAAGGACCGGCAGTAACTCAACCCAGTTGGGAAGAGACCAGGAACACAGATAAACAAAGTCAACACAAGATAAATTCACATTTGCTCCCAGAAGCTGCTGCACTCAGCCTGCATCTCTTTAAAACTCTCTTCCCAGCTGTGGCTACTGAAGGGAATCAGGGCCCTTTCCTCCCCTGTAAGCTACACAACCCATGTTGCTCCCTTCTCCGTTCCTCCCTGTGTGCCCTAGGATGAAGGTGGGCCTGGGTCTTCCTCTGAACTCCCCCTCCCTTGTTCTACCTCTCCCCTGCTCTGCCCAGCTGGACTTTTCCCTTCCCCAGTTTCCTCCCCAGCCAACGGAGCCACATTCCCGTTCCCTGTCGGCTGTTCATCTTCCTCCTCGGATTCAGACTCCAACAGGGGCATGACAGGCACTGAAAAAAAAGTGACTTACGACCAGTGGGTGGGATGCTGCTGGGGTAACAGCCGGTTCAGTGATTGCGCGACCACGGGGAATGGGGCAATGGTCGTAAGTGTGAAAAACAGTCGTAAGGCCCTTTTCTCAGGGACCCTGTAATTTCAAACTCTATCACTAAACAAATGGTTGTACGTTGAGGATTACCTGGGTACTCCAGAGTTGGCGATCTCTCTTTTGCCCCACAAATTCCCTAGCAACACTTACTAGAGTCTCCTATCACAACCACAAATTTGTTGTGCAACAGCTGCTGAGCCTCCTCGGAAGTAAAATCATGGATCTCTGCCAAGAGGAAGCTGATTTTTTTCATGGTGAAACCGGACTCAGGTTCCCTCCTGTCTCCGGGATTCCCTCCTGTAGGAAAACACAGAGGAGTGTTGCGATCAAGGATGCGTACACATGATTCCTGAGTCAAGCATCTCCCAAGTCAAGAAGTTCTGCTTTTCTCAGTCAACTGTGTTTATTCTTATACTCTAAATGTAGCAGTTTACTTATACATACAAGTCCAATGATTGGTTTACCCCAGGGATAGCAGCAGGGGTGGGATTCTACCGGTTCGCACCTCTTCACTAGAACCGGTTGTTAACCTTCTAAGCAGTTTGGAGAACCGGTTGTTAGAAGAAATTCCTGGCCTAATCCTGTAAGGAAGGCAGGAAGGAAACATTCTGGTGTTGCTTACAGAGACTGCCTCTCCATTAACCCTTATTACATTCTTGGCAGGACTAGACTTCCTGCCTCAGGAACTTCTCTGGAGTTTCTTTCCTTTCTTTGCTGGCACTTTGCTTGTGTGGAGTGGCCATTCAAAGTTACAATGGCACTGAACAAAGTGACCTATGACCATTTTTCACACTTACAACTGTTGCAGCATCCCCACAGTCACGAGAGGCCAGGCGAGGAGATGCGTGCCTTGATGTAAGTGATGTTAAGATGGCCACACCCAGCCAGTCACATGACCACACAAGCCACGCCCACCAACTAAGCCACACCCACAGAACTGGTTGTTTAAAAAATTGGATTTTTTTTTATAGGTCAAGCATACAGTTGAATGCGTTCTTAGTTTCCTGAGGAAAAATCTTTACTCTAAAATAGCACAGATCAGAATCTGAGTGGAAAAACCTTTTAATAGAACAGAGAAAGGTCAGAATCTCCAGCCAAGATCGGCATTGCGTAACATTGGCAGTTACCTACAAGAGAGTAAACAAAAAAAAAAAAAAACCCCAAGAGATAACAGAATGACAGAGTTGGAAGGGGCCTTAGAGATCTTCTAGTCCAGCCCCCTGCTGAGGCAGGAGACCCTGCCCTATATCGTCCAATCTCTTCTTAAAAATCCCCAGTGATGAACTACCCACAACTTCTGGTGGCAAGGAGTTCCACTGGTTAATTGTCTCCACTGTTAGGAAGCTTCTCCTTAATTCCAGGTTGCTTCTCTCCTTGATCACTTTCCATCCGTTGCTTCTTGTCCTGCCTTCAGGGCTTTGGAGAAGAGATGGACCCCACTCTTCTTCTTTGGGGCAGCCCCTCAAGACCGGAGAACTATCGTTTCATCCCTAGTCCTTCTCTTTTGAATTTTCCCAGAATACAGAATGACAGATTTGGAAGGGACCTTGGAGGTCTTTTAATCCAACCCCCTGCTTAGGCAGGAAACCATCCTCCCCTTCCAGACAAATGGTTGTCCAATGTCTTCTTGAAAACTTCCAGTGTTGAAGCACCCACAACTTCTGGAGAGACAAGGTATTCCAATTGTCAGTAAATCGTGGGTTAAAACCTAGAGCTAATTCCTCATTTCTTTAGCGCTTTCAGATTTTTCCCATGCTGCTGGTCAACACCCTTGACTTTATCTATCACAGAGAGACTGATAAGCTAAATATTTAAGACATGATGTTTTCTCAGCCCTGCATGCAACTAGCTTATGAGAGAGAGAGAGAGAGAGAGAAAAGAGAAAGAAAGAGAGATACAGAGAAAGGAAAAGACAGACAGAGAAGAGACAGACAGAGAGGGGAGAGAAGAAGAGGAGAGAGAGAGAGAGAGAGAGAAGAGAGAGAGGTAGAGGGACAGAGAGAGACAGAGAGAGGTAGAGAGAGAGGTAGAGAGAGACACAGAGACAGAGAGAGACAAATAGAGGGACAGAAAAGGAGAGAGGAGAGAGACACAAAGAGAGAGAGAGAGAGAGAGAAAAGAGAAAGAAAGAGACAGAAAGAGAGATACAGAGAAAGGAAAAGACAGACAGAGAGGGGAGAGAAAAAGAGAAGAGAGAAAGAGAGAGAGAGACAAAGAGAGAGGTAGAGAGAGACACAGAGACAGAGAGAGACAAATAGAGGGACAGAAAAGGAGAGAGAAGAGAGAGACACAAAGAGAGAGGGAGAGAAAAAAAGAGAAAGAAAGAGAGATACAGAGAAAGGAAAAGACAGACAGAGAAGAGACAGACAGAGAGGGGAGAGAAGAAGAGGAGAGAGAGAGAGAGAGAGAGAAGAGAGAGAGGTAGAAGGACAGAGAGAGACAGAGAGAGAGGTAGAGAGAGACACAGAGACAGAGAGAGACAAATAGAGGGACAGAAAAGGAGAGAGAAGAGAGAGACACAAAGAGAGAGAGAGAGAAAAAAGAGAAAGAAAGAGACAGAAAGAGAGATACAGAGAAAGGAAAAGACAGACAGAGAAGAGACAGACAGAGAGGGGAGAGAAGAAGAGAAGAGAGAAAGAGAGAGAGAGAAGAGAGAGAGGTAGAGGGACAGAGAGAGACAGAGAGAGAGGTAGAGAGAGACAGAGAGACAGAGAGAGACAAATAGAGGGACAGAAAAGGAGAGAGTAGAGAGAGACACAAAGAGAGAGAGAGAGAAAAAAGAGAAAGAAAGAGACAGAAAGAGAGATACAGAGAAAGGAAAAGACAGACAGAGAAGAGACAGACAGAGAGGGGAGAGAAGAAGAGGAGAGAGAGACAGAGAGAGAGGTAGAGAGAGACACAGAGACAGAGAGAGACAAATAGAGGGACAGAAAAGAAGAGAGTAGAGAGAGACACAAAGAGAGAGAGAGAGAGAAAAGAGAAAGAAAGAGAGATACAGAGAAAGGAAAAGACAGACAGAGAAGAGACAGACAGAGAGGGGAGAGAAGAAGAGGAGAGAGAGAGAGAGAGAGAGAAGAGAGAGAGGTAGAGAGACAGAGAGAGACAGAGAGAGGTAGAGAGAGAGGTAGAGAGAGACACAGAGACAGAGAGAGACAAATAGAGGGACAGAAAAGGAGAGAGGAGAGAGACACAAAGAGAGAGAGAGAGAGAGAAGAGAGAGACACAGAGACAGAGAGAGACAAATAGAGGGACAGAAAAGGAGAGAGGAGAGAGACACAAAGAGAGACAGAGAGAGAGAGAAGAGAGAGACACAGAGACAGAGAGAGACAAATAGAGGGACAGAAAAGAAGAGAGTAGAGAGAGACACAAAGAGAGAGAGAGAGAGAGAAAAGAGAAAGAAAGAGACAGAAAGAGAGATACAGAGAAAGGAAAAGACAGACAGAGAAGAGACAGACAGAGAGGGGAGAGAAGAAGAGGAGAGAGAGACAGAGAGAGAGGTAGAGAGAGACACAGAGACAGAGAGAGACAAATAGAGGGACAGAAAAGAAGAGAGTAGAGAGAGACACAAAGAGAGAGAGAGAGAGAAAAAAGAGAAAGAAAGAGAGATACAGAGAAAGGAAAAGACAGACAGAGAAGAGACAGACAGAGAGGGGAGAGAAGAAGAGGAGAGAGAGACAGAGAGAGAGAGAGAGAGAGAGAGAGAAAAGAGAAAGAAAGAGACAGAAAGAGAGATACAGAGAAAGGAAAAGACAGACAGAGAAGAGACAGACAGAGAGGGGAGAGAAGAAGAGGAGAGAGAGAGAGAGAGAAGAGAGAGAGGTAGAGGGACAGAGAGAGACAGAGAGAGGTAGAGAGAGACAAATAGAGGGACAGAAAAGAAGAGAGTAGAGAGAGACACAAAGAGAGAGAGAGAGAAAAGAGAAAGAAAGAGAGATACAGAGAAAGGAAAAGACAGACAGAGAAGAGACAGACAGAGAGGGGAGAGAAAAAGAGAAGAGAGAAAGAGAGAGAGAGAAGAGAGAGAGGTAGAGGGACAGAGAGAGACAGAGAGAGAGAAGAGAGAGAGGTAGAAGGACAGAGAGAGACAGAGAGAGAGGTAGAGAGAGACACAGAGACAGAGAGAGACAAATAGAGGGACAGAAAAGAAGAGAGTAGAGAGAGACACAAAGAGAGAGAGAGAGAGAAAAAAGAGAAAGAAAGAGACAGAAAGAGAGATACAGAGAAAGGAAAAGACAGACAGAGACAGACAGAGAGGGGAGAGAAGAAGAAGAGAGAGAGAGAGAGAAGAGAGAGAGGTAGAGGGACAGAGAGAGACAGAGAGAGAGGTAGAGAGAGACACAGAGACAGAGAGAGACAAATAGAGGGACAGAAAAGGAGAGAGGAGAGAGACACAAAGAGAGAGAGAGAGAGAGAGAGAAAAGAGAAAGAAAGAGAAAGAAAGAGAGATACAGAGAAAGGAAAAGACAGACAGAGAAGAGACAGACAGAGAGGGGAGAGAAGAAGAGAAGAGAGAGAGAGAGAGAGAGAAGAGAGAGAGGTAGAGGGACAGAGAGAGACAGAGAGACAGAGAGAGACAAATAGAGGGACAGAAAAGGAGAGAGAAGAGAGAGACACAAAGAGAGAGAGAGAAAAAAAAGAGAAAGAAAGAGAGATACAGAGAAAGGAAAAGACAGACAGAGAAGAGACAGACAGAGAGGGGAGAGAAAAAGAGAAGAGAGAGAGAGAGAGAGAGAAGAGAGAGAGGTAGAGGGACAGAGAGAGACACAGAGACAGAGAGAGACAAATAGAGGGACAGAAAAGGAGAGAGGAGAGAGAGACACAAAGAGAGAGGGAGAGACAGGAAGACAACAATCTCAAGCAAACAGCTGCAAATAGTAGATTGAAGTTACCAGAAGGTGACAGATAGTTTTTTTAAAAAATGCATGGGGAAAAAAAACACCATTGCTTAAAGCAGCAGGAGCTGAAATGCAAATTGTCAGAACAAAAGCACAGTTTCCCTCCAATGGAGATAAACAGAAAACAAGCTATAATTGTAGATTCCTGTTAACTCCTATTATGTGTGGTGGGAGGAGAAGCAGGAACTCAAAGGCCATAAAAGATCTAAGGCCAGCATTTTTTTTTGTTTTATGGCTGGGATGCTTCTTTAAGAGTTGGGGTCTTGTTGTCCAGGAATGGTGGGTGGGGGGAGGTGGGTGGGATTGTTAGCCTGGTGTGTGAGTGAGTTACACAACTGAGTTACTACACCGGCTGTAGAGACGTTGGCAACACTTTATCCCACCCCAAACTAAAGAAAACGTGGGAATAGACACTCCAGATCAACCACATGGTCCATTTCATTTTTTTTAATTTTAAAAAAACTTTATTAAACAAATCCTACAATTAAAAAAACAATTAAAAACATATCTCCATTCATTGGAGTATATTTGTAGTAGTGTTCACTCACTTTGACATATTCTTAAGTATATAGAATATTACTAAACATTATTACAATTATTTTACATTGATGTCATATTTTCCTATATTTACATAGTTATTTACATATTTATACATAAATACATGAATAGTTATGCCAATTTATACCACAGGCTGCCAGCGAACCACAACAACACTGCAGTGGTTTGTAAGTGTGAAACATGGTCGTAAGTCCCTTTTCTTCAGGGCTGTTGTAACTTTGAACGGTCACTAAATGAACCACTGGAAGTCGGGGGCTACCTGTGTATCGTGGTTTCAGTCTTGAATAAATGGCTACAAACCAGGTTTGGTAAAATTGTGGTCAGCTGTGATCGACACGAACAATGGCAGAATTTCTCTCACCAAGAAAGCCAGGCTGCTCAATTCAATTCAATTTCTCCATTCTGCCCAGATCAATAAATGATTGCTCCTTCCTGGGGTTAACATAACTCACCTGTGCGGACGCTCGTTGATTGGGTTGTGGCTATGGTTGTGGTTGTGTTGAAGTGGCCAACTCAGTCATTTGGAACAGTTTCTTAACCATAGAGCTGTCCCACAAGTCTAGATGGGCATCCATGATGGCTATCTTATGGCTAAAGAAAACAGCCTCGTACAAAGCACCAAATGGTTTGTTGCAATGACCAAAAAGGGCAACCTTGTTCCTCCGGCATTGCACAATCACAAAACAAACCAGAATTTGTCAATCATAGCAATGTTAAGATAAGTGGACTTCAACTCCCAGAATTCCCCAGCCAGCCATCCTCAGCAATGTTAAGTGTTATAATGACGAGGCAGTCAAGTTGTTTGATCATGAACAAATGAATTATGATGATCTTTATTGGAGTCTAGTCTTGCATTTATACACATTTTAATTATCCTCCATCACTGGTTAACTTTGGTTACTGCTTAACTTCCGTTACTGTTTAGTACAGTAATCCATACAATTAATTATCTCTTGTTAAAGTCTAACATATGTTTACTTCCTCTCTCTAATCCTCCTTTAGATGAGTGACTTTGTTTACCTGAGTTATATTTGCTTGAAAACATGCTTTATCCGAGATTGGAACATTCCTGCAATTACAACTCTACAGTTAAGAAAGATGGACTTCAACTCCCAGAATTCCCTAGCTATCATGTCTGGCTAGGGCATTCTGGGAGTTGGTCCAGCCAGTTTAATGTTGCTGAGGTTGAAAACACATAGAACATAGAATAACAGAATAACAGCAACTGGAAGTAACCTGATTCCTAACAATGATTGCCTGGGGGAAAATTTTTGCATATGGGATAGATTTAGAACAATGGCAGAAATTGTGGACTCAAAACTATAAAATAACAATGTCAACAGCATATAAGGAGAATTTGTATAAGATGTTTTACAGGCGGCATCTACCTCCAGCACTTACGATCATGTTTCACACTTACAAACCATTACAAGATCTCCACAGTCACGGGATCCAATTCAGACAAGCTTGGAAATTGATTCGCATTTACTATTTTTTTTTTGTAAAAAGTTTTTTATTTTTTGAATTTTATACATCTTCTTACATGTTTCCAGATTATAACGCATAGTCATATTTTCATTTCCATCAATCTTATATAATATTGACTCATATTATTACCCATTTCACTCATCTTTAAATAAATTTGCAATTCATATTTCAATTCATTAATTCAATATCAATATCATTTCATCCATACATAAGTTTTCAAATCTTTCTCCCCTATTATTTCCATTTTCAGCTTACCACCTATTTTATTTTACATTACACATCATTATTGTCCTTAATTTTCTCTAAGCCGATATATAATAAACAATCTAAAAGGAGTAAAAATATAATAAAACCAATATATTTAGGATCCACATGGTATTTTCCATTCCCCTACTTTAATCATAATAAAATATTCTCGTTGTACAATTCTAATATCCATTAAATAATCAACTGTATATATCCTCTCCAGTAAATCACTACAATAACTTCTTAATATCTCTCATTTTATCTTCACTTTACTTATAATCATTAATAATCATATTTTTAATTCATTTTGTACGAAGTTAGCACCTTTCCCTCTCCTAGAAAATTGAAATATCCTAGGAAACATTAAAAAGGCAGAATATTTCCTCTAAAAGGAGTAGAAACTCAGAAGTACAAACTCACCTCAGAAGCAGAAGCTCACCCCCACCTTTGTTAATGGTGGGCCATTAAGGCCTGGGCCAGAACACTTTACATAACAAAGATCTCCAGGTAAAGCTATAGCAATTGCCAAAAGCCCTTTTCAGTACATCATCATCATCCAGCAAGGCTCAACCAAGCCTGGAACTCGGGACAGCCTACAGTGTTGCCCCATGTGCATGGGTTCATGAGAGTCTGACAACCAATCAGAATACAAGCTCCAATTCAAATCCCAACAAAGGTTATAAAACCCAGACACTCTCAGCCCCTCAGCCCCTTTTCTTGATCCCTTCCTTGACCTTGAAGCATGTGATCATCCTTCCTTTTCACTCTGGAGCTTCAAGCCACGTGGTCCTGTCCACCATTAAACCTTCCAAACATCCTCCATGTTTCTTTTTCCCTGCTTGGAACTGAACCCAGAAGGATATTTCTTCCGACAATTTCCATATTATATCGACATTTCGGCAGAATCTCATCTGCCATCCTCGGGCTTGTATTGGGTTCTTTTTAATCTCGTGCGTCAGGCTTAGCAGCCGTTTTTTGTTAGGGTTGCCAAGCCTGACATACAAGATTAAAAAGAACCCAGTACACAAGCCCGAGGATGGCAGATGAGATTCTGCCAAAACGTCGCTATAATAAAAGCACAAATATTAAGATGTGGGAAAATACCCGAAGAAACCTAAATACCATACATGTATGTATGTATGTATGTATGTATGTATATATGTATATGTAGGTCTAGGTGTATTCGGGTCTTTTCCCATGTAAGGTTAAGAGTATCTTGGCGATGTTTCGGCAAGGTCCCACTCGTCATCCTCAGGCTGGTGCTTTCGGCTTTGTGCCAGTGCAAGCAGTGTGTGATCAGAGCTGCTGTCTCTCTATAAAGATTGGTGGTGGGGGCTGGTGTGCTGGACTGGTTGGCTTCACTGCTGCCTCTTGATTGGCTGATGGAGTTGATGTTGGTATAATGGGCTGTGTGATGGCCCTGTGAGTTTTGTTGTGGAGATATCCTGGATCTTGTGCTGTAATCTCCTGGGTCATTTGTTTTGTAGTGATCTTTTTTCCATTAGCCTCTCCTGTTTTAACAGCTTATGTAATGGGTTGTGTGATGGGTTTGCGAGTTCTTTTGTTGTGGTATCCTGGGTCCTACATTGTAATCTCTTGGGTCGTTTGTGCTTTGATCTCTTTTCCATTAGCCTCCTGTGTAGGAACGGCTTGGGTAATGGGTTGGGTGATGACCTTGTGAGATTTATTGCTGTGGTATCCTTGGTCTTGTGCTGTGATATCCTGGGTCATTTGCTGTGTTGCAACTTCTTGAGTTCTGGTGGTGTAATTTCCTGAGTTTTCTGATGTGATGTCTTTTATTGCAATCCTTGCCAAAAGTCTCTCTTTATTTCTCTTGTTAATTCTTTTGCCTCTTTCACAATCAACACCCAACAGTCCCAGGAAATTACATTTGTGTATCCTCTTAGTAGAGTTTCTCCCTCTTTTTTTTTTATTTCTGGGGTTCTTATGATTTAATTTATCTTTTGTGACATAATAGTTATGAGTCCAGTAAATTTCCATAAGATTTTGTAGGGAAAAAATGTCTTTGACCATTAGATGGCACTCTGTATCACTTTCCACTTTTCCAAGTGTGGGAATAAACTTTGACTTCAGTATTGGGTAATGATTAATCTAAGACCTTATACATACATGTATGCCTAAGGGTCACTGAGATAAGCAAGGAAATTAAAAACAAACACCAGGAACAATTAAGCAGCTCAGACAATTGTAAACAGTTCTGTGTACTATATCTAATTATTGTAATCCACAATGTGAATGCTTACTATGTGCGAAATTCTCAATAAAATGGAGCACTAGAATTTGCTCTAGACTCCCATCCCGAGTACACCAGCCTCTGTGTCTCATTCTTTCCATGGGAGACCACCACATCCAAGTTCTTTTCTTTTCTCTTTTAATTATGTTAAACATTAATTTCCAACCATTTCCACAATTAATTTTCTTAATAATAACCAATTCCAGGCAAGTCCAGCATTTATCCAATGCCTAATTAATGACAATTTATATTATTCAAAATTTAGTCTCTAATTTCACTGTAACTTTTTATACTCCAATTTTGTTTACGTTGTATTTTCCTCTTATTTTCTGTTCGCCACTGTGATACTCTTGCGCGAAAAATTCAGTTCTTTTATCTGGTTACATGTCGCTTACCACTTCACCGCTCCAGCACAAAACTCATGGTGCCAGCAGCTTTCCATCTTCAGGGCAGCCATTTTAGACTGTCGTTTCTCCCTGTCTTCCAGCGGAGTAATACCTAGCTAGAGAGGGGAGATGTGGCTCCCCTCGACCCAGCTGGTGGTCTCTCCCGTCTCTCCCATCCCTCCAAGGTGGGTCAGATGACTCCGGACCCATGGGGACCCTTCCAACAAGGGAAACACAGATCAAAGCCGCGCACGATCACGGTCTCTGAGCCATCGTTGATGGAAATGCTACCGGAAGTTCTGATTTGCATTTACGATGGTCAGTGTGTGGCAACCTCCTGACCAGCCAGATTCACTTAACAATGGCATCACTAAGCGAACAACAGCAATGATGCCCTTAGCAACTGTGGGAAGCAAGCGCATAAAATTGGGCGAACATCGCTTAACCACTGAACAACAGAAATTTTGGGGCTTGGTTGCGGTCGTAAGTGAAGGACTACCTGTGGCTCCCAAGTCACAAGCACAAGCACAACCACAACAACACACACACACACACACACACACACACAAACCAGTTTTTATCACCACCTGGCAGCCTTGCTGTGCTAGACCTGGCCTTGACCGGCTGGCTGGCACATTACTCTGGGAAGGAAATTTGAATATCTGAGATATTCAACAGCCTTGAAGTTGGGTTGAAAATATCTCCCCTTCTCATGTTTTTATCAAGTGAGAGAGCGAAAAACAAGCAGGCTGGCTCTAGAACGGCCAGATTTTTGGGTGGTCCTTGACTTACAAGCCCCAAATTTCAGTCGCTAAGAGAGACAGCGGTCAAGGCCACGGTGGGTTAAGGGAATAGCCGCCATCACGAAGTGAGAAACACAATTGTGAAGCAAATCTGATCAGATTCGCTTTTGCATCCTTCCGATAAGCCAAGTTAAGGAGGGGGAGGGGAGCCAGATTCACTTAAGGACGGAGTGACTAATTTCACCACGGCAGTGATCGAAAGTCGTAACAATGGGGCAAAAACACTCACTGAAGGGATTTCTTCCTTAGAAAATGGAAAAAAGGTTTTTTTACCCATTTATTTTCCAAAGCACCAGAAGGCAAGAAAATAAATGATGGATGGAAACTCATTCAAGAGAGAAGCAACCTGGAATTGAGGAGAAATTCCCTAACAGGGAGGATGTTTAACCAGTGGAACTGCTTGCCACCAGAAATAATGGGGCCAGTATCTTTACGAAGAGACTGAAGAGCCACTTGTCTGAAATGGTCATAGAATCTCCTGCTCGAGTAAGGGGTTGGACTAGATGACCTCCAAGGTCCCTTCCAGCTCTATTCTGATTGATTGATTGATTGAAGGCCTCTTTTCTAACTTCCGAAAAACATGTTGGGTTGGTTGGTTTCTGTTTTTTTTGTTTTAATATGTTTTATTAAGTTTCTGTTATTACAACATAAAACATCATTATTTCAACAGTCTTTTTGACATCTATACAGGTTCTTACCTTAAATATCTTAATACATTATATTTACTTTCATCTAGCAGTAATTGATAGCTTTAACCATAATTATTGTTTTTATATTCTTATATATTTTACATATTCACATTTGACTTTATTGAGGTCTCTTACAGTTAGATTTCTTGTCTTATTTCTCATTTCTGTTTGTTACCCAATCATACCATTTATTCCAAATTAAAAAAAATATTCAGAGTCTCTTTCTTTCAGTTTCAGCGTTAGAATATTCATTTCAGGGTTTTCCATTATTTTTTGAAATATTAGTTCTTCATTGGGGATATGAGGTGTTTTCCATACTTGTGCAAAACCTATTCTGGTGGCTGTTGAGATATGTAACATTAGATATTTTACTTTGTTTGGGATTCGATCTTTATTCATTCCTAGGTTTCTGGTCTGAGCTCAATCTGGTAAGCGGTGATCTCCTGTATCCAGTTTTTCATTTGAGTCCAGAATGTCCTAGTCTCGGGGCAGAGCCACCACATATGGTAAAATTGGGGGGGGGGGGTTTGCTGTTTTTGGTTTTTAAAATATTTTTTTTAGCCAAGGCCATTTTTCTTGATAGGCGAGGATTTCAGCACTAAACAATAGAGAGCATTTTTCTGAAAGTGCTGTGATATTTTGGAATGTTTTAAGAAAGGAAGAGATTATTCTTGGAAAGAAATAACACAAATTTGCCACTTGTGGCATGCGATCTGGGAGTCACGTTTGCTACTGTTCAAATCTCACGTGTCCTTGAGTTAGGACGGTTCATTTAGTGACCAAAGTTGCAAAAGCACAGGGAAAAAAAGGGGAGTTACGACTGTTTTTTTTTTTTCACACTTACAACCATTGCAAACAGCCCCACGGTCACTTGCTAAGTGAGTGTTGACAACTGACTCATATTTATGACAGTCGTAGTATCCCAAGTCAAGACAACGAGTGAAGCCAGATTCATTCAACAACCGTGTGAGCAAGGATTAGCTTAAGCAACTGTGGTGAGAAAGGCTGTAAAACAGGGTAAAAGTCCCTTAAAAAGCATCTTACTTAGTGGCAGGCATTTGGGGGGAGGCTCCATTGTGGTCATAAGTTGAGGACTACCTGCAATGAATGCCTTTTCGTGGCTTGATCACTTCCTTCCTGATATGTCACAGACATTAAAAGTATGCATGATTTATATCTGTGCCCCACCCAAAAAGATTTCAACCTTCCCATCCCCTTTTAATTTTTTTTGCTTTGCCTGAATCACTTGGTGATTTATATCTTCAGGAAAGTATGTGTGAATGAACAAAAAGGGGTTTATTGCCCAATTGGACAATAAAACCGAAGCGGCATAAGACCTCCAAGATCCCTTCCAGCTCTATATCCTATCCTATCCTATCCTAATTTCTATTCTATTCTGTATTTCTATTCTATTCTATTTCTGTTCTATTCTATTCTATTTCTGTTCTATTCTATTCTATTCTATTCTGTATTTCTATTCTATTCTGTATTTCTATTCTAATCTATTTCTGTTCTATTCTATTCTATTCTGTATTTCTATTCTATTCTATTTTCTGTTCTATTCTATTCTGTATTTCTATTCTATTCTATTCTATTTTCTGTTCTATTCTATTCTGTATTTCTATTCTATTCTATTCTATTCTGTATTTCTATTCTATTCTATTTTCTGTTCTATTCCATTCTGTATTTCTATTCTATTCTATTCTGTATTTCTATTCTATTCTATTCTATTCTATTCTGTATTTCTATTCTATTCCTGAATTCTATTCTACTCTATTCTATTCCTGAATTCTATTCTACTCTATTCTATTCTATTCTGTATTTCTCTTCTATTCTGTATTTCTATTCTATTCTATTCTATTCTATTCTATTCTATTCTTGAATTCTATTCTATTCTATTCCTGAATTCTCTTCTATTCTATTTTCTGTTCCTGAATTCTATTCTGTTCTGTTCTGTTTCCATATATTCTGTTCTATTCTGTTCTGTTCTATTCTATTCTACTGTACTCTGATAGAGATTAGACTGCCATTTGTCAGAAATGGTGTAGGGCAGGGGTCTCCAACCTTGGCTCCTGGAAGCCTGGCGGACTTCAACTCCCAGAGTTCCACAGCCAGCTGGCTGTGGAATTCTGGGAGTTGAAGTCCGCCAGGCTTCCAGGGGCCAAGGTTGGAGACCCCTGGTGTAGGGTCTCCTGCTTTTGTGGGGGAGGTGGGGCTAGATGACCTACAAGGTCCCTTCCAACTCTGTTAAGCTAAACCAAAGGTTTACCAATTTGGCCAGTTTAAGACTTGTGGACTTCAACTCCCGGAATTCCTGGAGCTAACATGCCTGGAGGAGGAATTCTGGGAGTTGAAGTCCCCAAGTCTTCAAGGTGCCAAGTTGGAAGACCCCTGATCTAAACTTCTAAACTCTGCCTCTGCCTCTACTCTACTCCTAGTCTAGTCTAGTCTCTTACCCAGAGGTCTCCAAACTCAGCAACTTTAAGACTTGTGGACTTCCAAAAACCACAATTCTCCAGCCATTAGTTCTCCTTATGCTGGCTGGAGAATTTTGGGAGTTGAAGTCCCCAAGTCTTAACGTTGCCTGCTTTTTTTGCCTGTTTCAACTCCCAAGTCTTGCCCAAAACTTCCTGGGTTGTGTTCACACGTGTCCTATACCCAGGTCAGTAGCACGGTTGTGGGGGGGGGGGGGGTGGAGGGTTGTTTTTTTTTTTTTTGGTCTCCTGCCTGGGGTAGGGGATGGACTAGAAGACCTCTAAGGTCCCTTTCCACAGCCCCTAGCATTCGGTAACTCTGCAGCAGCCTTTCCAGCAAGCTTAGAAGGCGCGATCCGGATCTCTCTCCTTTGACACCCGGGGCTAGGCAGAAATTCAAACCGGTAGAAACCCTCCTGTTCCGTCCCGTCCTGTCCCGTTTTCCAGCGAACGCGGAAAGGGGTCGAAATACCTGCAGGAGCCCGGCCGGCGCGTCTCTCTCGGGAGGATTCGGTGGGAGCTCCGAAACGGCCGAAGTGCAGAAGAAAACCCGGAGCTCCGAAACGGCCGAAGTGCAGAAGAAACTCCCGAGCTCTGAAATTGGCCGGTGTAGAAGAAAACCTGGAGCTCCGAAACGGCCAATGCAGAAGAAACCTCCCGAGCTCCGAAACGGCCGAAGTGCAGAAGGACCAATTGAGCCCGGCCGGAGGCGGAGAAAGGGCCGGACAGGGCTGGGCAGGACCAGGTGGAGCCAGGAGGTTGTGGGGAGAGAGGGAGGGGCGGGATTTTGCAAAGGGTGGGAGGAATAGAAGTCGAGGTGGGGGGGGGGGCGAAGTGGGTTTTGTCCTGCTGAGACGTGTCTCTCCCCCCCCTCCCCACGCGCTCCCCCTTTTATCCGGACGAGGTCGAAGGGACCGCCGGGCTGATGATTGAAAAGGGTTCGGAAAAAAAAGAGACCACCAGGAAATCCCCCACCCGAGTAGACAGCGAAAGTGAAAACAAGGCGCTCCGGTTCCAAAAGCCTGCTTGGGGGATGGGGGGGCAGGGGGTTGGACTAGATGACCTATAAGGTCCCTTCCAACTCTTTCATTTGTAAGTCAGGAAGCGGCTGCCGGGAGATCTGCCTTGACATGTCCCGGGTCGAATGGAAGTTTTGTTTTCTGGGAAAGGGTGAAAAGTTTTGTTTTGTGCCTGGGAAAGGGTGAAAACAATGAGTTGCTTTCGGAAGAGAGGGTGTGTGGGTGTGTAGGTGGGGCTAAAAAGGCGGTGAGAAAGGGGCGGCAATCTCTGTTTTCCTCCCACTCTCCACCCCCACAAAGGAGGTTTGCTCTTTGGGGGTTGGGCTAGAAGACCTCCAAGGTCCCTTCCAACTCTCCTATTCTGTGATCTCTGTTTATATTGTACCTTCTTGGATGATGGATGCAGCCTACGACCCAGGGATACGTGTGCCAAAATCTTTTCGTTCTGAAATGGTTGGTATTTCTGCACAGCGTCTGTGGAGGCTGGAAGTTGGCTTAACCGCTTTCTTGATTAGATTAAACCATGGTTTGTAGCCAGAGGTCAGGCATCGGTGTTTTTGCTCGGGCAACCTGTATTTGAGGGGCTGCCCCCAAAGAAGAGGGGGGGGTCCACTTATTTTGCAAAGCACCCGAAGGCAGGACAAGATGCAACAGAGGGAAACTCACCTTGGAGAGAAGCAACTTGGAATTAAGGAAGAATTTCCTAACAGGGAGGATAATTAACCAGTGGAACCGCTTGTCACCAGAAGTTGTGGGTGCTTCATCACTGGAGGATTTTTAAGAGACTGGACAGCCACCTGTCTGGAATGGGACAGACTCTCCTGATTGAGCAGGGGGTTGGTCTGGAAGACCTCTAAGGCCCCTTCCACCTCTCTTCTGATTAAACACATTTCAGTGGGGTTTTTTTTATAGTTTATTTATACATTTTTCTTTTACATACCTAAATGCTTTGTGAACAGTGTATTGTCTCGGTCAATTTGCTTAAATAATAATAATAATAATAATAATAATAATAATAATAATAATAATAATAATAATAATAATAATAATAATAATAATAATTAATAATTAATAATAATTAATAATAATAATAATTAATTGTTGTTGTTGTTGTTGTTGTTATTATTATTATTATTATTATTATTATTATTATTATTCCTAATCTCTGCCTCTGTTACAAGCCATTGATAATAATAACAAGTTTCATGTTAGAAGATATTGTGTATCTTCTTTATTCTTCATCTTTAACGTTAATCTATCCATTTCTGCACAATCCAGATTGGTGGTTCCCAACCTTTTTTTCACCCCGTACCCCTAAATAAATTTCACTCGAACCTCGCACCCCCTGAAATTTAGACTTTAGGAACTACTGAACGCGTTAAATATATGGTAGGATTGAATCTTTTCAGCTATGTATGTGACGGCCACTAAATAACAAAATGAAAACAAAGTTAATCCATTGCATAATAAATAAAAATGCCAACATATAGCCAATATCCTATTATTTACCTGGACTTTTCTCGCACCCCCTGGAATATCGTCTCGTACCCCAGGTTGGGAACCCCTGATCTAGACTGTGTGTTTCAGTGTTGAGGGTGGGTACTTAGGGTGGGTTTCCTGGAGTAGGCTGTTGTTTACTGCTTGTTTACACGCTCACCAACACTGAGAGAGAAAGCTGCCTGCGCATAAGCAGAGAGCAAAATGCACTCCCTTCTAGCACTGATGGTGTTACCTAGTTGGGTCATGAAAAGGCCGCAAGAAAATCACCAAGCTCAGAGAATCAAGGACCCCACGGTCCTCCTCCTTCTTTCCCCCTCCTCCTCTTCCTTCCCCTCCTCCTCCTTCCTCCTCCTCCTCCTTCCTCCTCCTCCTCCTCCTTCCCCTCTCCTCTCCGCAAAACCCCATTCACTTCTAGCATTGGTGATGTTACTTAGTAAGATAGTGAGATGTCTGCAAGGAAACAACCAAACTCAGAGAGCATCAAGGACCCCACAGTCCTCCTCCTTCTTTCCCCCTCCTCCTCTTCCTTCCCCTCCTCCTCCTTCCTCCTCCTCCTCCTTCCTCTCCTCCTCCTCCTTCCCCTCTCCTCTCCGCAAAACCCCATTCACTTCTAGCATTGGTGATGTTACTTAGTAAGATAGTGAGATGTCTGCAAGGAAACAACCAAACTCAGAGAGCATCAAGGACCCCACAGTCCTTCTCTTCCTCCTCCCTGCAAATCCCACTCCCTTGTAGCACTGATAATATTCCCTAGTTGGGTAATTGAAGCGTCTGCAAGAAAGCGACTATGATAAAAATAAAAAAAAGCAAACGGGAAACCAGGAACAATAAAGAGCTTGTTTATGTAGCGTTTGCAAAGGCCAGATCCCTTCTCCCTCAAATGAGGGAGAGAGGAGACTCCCGCCACAGACTTGTTGGAGATTTTTATACACTTCTGCATACAAGATTCTGTTAAACATCACCTTTTCCTGTTTTCCTGGGTAACTCCCTAGATCTACTGGGTACTTTTCCATTAACCACCACTCATTCACTTATCTCATTTCCAGAAAACTCCATGCCTTTTAGCATATCCCCTATCCTGTTTGGCAGATTGTCTACTCTAGGATAGTGGTATCAACATCAACATTGCTTAATTTTAGCATACAATAACACATTAAACAGGGTGTACTGCCAGGTCTGTGACCCACCATAAACTTGGCATGTCCCAGAGTACAAAACAACCTTGTTTTCATGATTAATACATTTATATAATCGTTACTTCCTATTCCAGTAATAGTCAAGTAATATTGCCATAGGTCATTGGTAGGATAAATAGGGCATTACTTATGTATTATTATTTTCACAGGTAAAATCCTCAATATATAATTTTACATATTACAGCAACTAAACCCAGAGAACACCAAGGACCCTACAGTCCTCCTCCTCCTTCTCTCCATAAACCCTACTCCTTTCTAGCATTGATGATGTTACCTAGTTGGGTAATGAAAAGTCTGCAAGAAAAAAATAATCTCATAGAGTACCAAGAACCCCACAGTCCTCCTCCTCCTTCTCCCTGCAAACCCCGCTCCCTTCTAGCACTGATGATATTATCTAGTTGGGTCATGAAACGTCTGCAAGAAAGCCACCCAGCTCGGAGAGCACCAAGGACCCCCACAGTTCAATCCTCAACTGCAAATATTCTCTTTTATCTTCCTTCTTGCTCCTCTTCCCTTGAATCCCCCTCCCTTTTTGCCTAGCTGGCTGGGGGATTCTGGGAGTTGAAATCCAGACATCTTAAAGTGGTCAGGTTTGAAAAACTCTTTTAAGTTGGGAGAGACTCTGACAGATAGATAAAAGAGAAATGCAGAAAGTGTTCAAAGTCTACACCCAAACAGAATTGATTCGGGCAAGGGTCTTCCAACTTGGCAAGTTTAAGACTTGTGGACTTCAACTCCCAGATTTCCTGGAGTGGACAAGACTGGAGGAGGAATTCTGGGAGTTGAAGTCAGCAAGTCTGAAAGCTGTCAAGTTTGAAGGCCCCTGGTTTAAAGGTTTTATTCCTTTATTCATGCTTTCTGTCCTGACCCTCCATTGACACCAGTTGCTATACATATACATATACATATACATATACATATACATATACATATACATATACATATACATATACATATACATATACATATACATATACATATACATACATACATACATATATATATATATATATATATATATATGTTAAGTTTTTGCGGGTACTTACATGTATGGTATTCAGCTTTGTTCGGATATTTTCCCACATCATTATAGTTGTGCTTTTAAAGTGTGTGTGTGTATGTATGTGTATATATATATGTGTGTGTGTCTGTGTGTCTGTGTGTATACACACACACACATATACATATACATATACATATACATATACATATACATATACATATACATATACATATACATACATACATACATACATACATATATATATATATATATATATATATATATGTTAAGTTTTTGCGGGTACTTACATGTATGGTATTCAGCTTTGTTCGGATATTTTCCCACATCATTATAGTTGTGCTTTTAAAGTATGTGTGTGTATGTATGTGTATATATATATGTGTGTGTGTCTGTGTGTCTATGTGTCTGTGTGTATGCACACACACACACACACACACATACACATACACATACACATACACATACACATACACATACACATATATATATATATATATATATATATATATATATATATATATACACATACATACACACACACTTTACTGGAACAACATTTGCAGAGATTGGTAAAATGTGTACCAAGATAATTTTAGCCCTAACAAAAGCCACTTTGCAAGCATACTCAACAGTGGCCTTCGGCCCAAATAGGGAAATATTTTCCCACTAACTTAGACTTTTTCAGTTCCTCAAAAAAAATCTAGACTGTTCATTTGCCTAATTCTGCAATGGGATGTCAACACCAAGCATCCCTTCCCCGAAATGTTCAGGTGTGCAATGAAATTCCCAGTTATTGTTTTTATTTTAAAAAAATGCTTTGCAACACAAATGAATGGATGGGTGGGTGGATGATGGATAGATATAGGTAGATGATAAATAGATAGACAGATAGATGATAGATAGATAGATAGATAGATAGATAGATAGATAGATAGATAGATAATGGATGGATGATGGATGGATAGATAGATAATTAGACAGATAGATAGATAGATAGATAGATAGATAGATAGATAGATGTTGGATGGATGATGGATTGATATAGATAGATGATAGATAGATGCATTTACTTTTTTTAATTATTTTTTAAACTTTTATGCTGTCCATCTCCCTATTAAGTGACCCAAAGCTTGATTAGTAATTACAAATTATTTTATTTTATTTATTTTAATTTTATTATTTTTATTTTATTTTATTGCTTGATTTTATTATGATTTCTTAAATTTGTTGCCCGTCCATCTCACCGCACGGTGACAAAATGAAAAATACAAAATAAAATAAAATAAAATAAAAGGAGCTTGGCTTGCTAAGCCAGTCCCATTCCGCAGGTGAGCTGGAGAGAGAGAGGATTGGGGGCCAGGAGAAGGGTCGGCAGAGCAACAGGCCGGATTTGAACCCAGACCTCCCCAAGGGAGATCTGTAAGGGGAAATTAAGCATGGTGAAGAGGAACCGGGAGGGTTTTTTTTTTTTTTTTGCAAGAGTAAAAGAGATGAAGGCGCTATAATTTTGGTATCTCAGCATAGCTGGAGTCTGCTAGGTGAACAACGTTGCAATTTGCCTCCTTAGGAAAGTAAGACACTCAGTCTACTTTCGATTCTGGGTTAGAGAGGCTCGGCTTCAAGAGGAAGTCGGTCAGACCCAGAGCAAGTCAGTGGAAAGCTGTGGTTCTCTTATTTGACAGGTGCAGAGAGCAACTTCCCACACAGAGTGTCTCTCTGAGGGCCCCTTGGTGCTCTCTGAGCTCCATGTTTTTCTGGCTGAAAGTTTATTACACCATTAGATAACATCACCGGTACTAGAAGGGAGGGGGGCTTGCAGAGAGGAGGAGGAGGAGGAGGAAGATGGTGGGGCTCCTTGGTGCTCTCTGTGCTTGGTTATTTTCTTACACACATTTCGTGGCCCCACTATTTAACATCATCAGTGCTAGAAGAGAGTAGGGTTTGTGGAAAGGAGGAGGAGGAGGAGGACTGTGGGGTCTTTAGTGTTCCTTGAACTTGGTTGTTTCCTTGCAAACTGTTAAGGATACACACCCTAGCAGAATGTGCAACAGCAGCCTAGCAGGCAGGCAAATGATGTGAGATAAACGTTGTTGTAGTTTACACTCAGTAAGACAGATACACTGTGCCAGTTAAATAGTTTTTTATTCCAGCAAGAGTTATAGCATAGTCAAAAACAGTCCATATGTCATAAACTAGTTCAGTCCATCCAGGGGTTAATCAGTTGCAAAGTCCAGTGTTGAAAATAGAGATCAGTAAACTTACAAATAATCAGTCCAGCAATATATCTCTTTTGCAGTCAGAGATATGAAGAAAATCAAACCCCTTTTCTTCGTTTCAGCAACAGCAGTCTCATGTTATCCCTAACACAAATGTCTCATGATTCAAACAGTAACAGTGCTAGAAGGGAGAGGGGTTGGCAGAAGAGGAGGAGGAGGAGGAGGAGGAGGAGAAGGAGGAGGAGGAGGAGGAGGAGGAGGAGGAGGAGGAGGAGGAGGAGGAGGAGGAGGACGACGACGACTATGGGGTCTTTAGTGTTCCTTGAACTTGGTTGTTTCCTTGCAGACGTCTCACCACCTAACTAGGTAACATCATCAGTGCTGGAAGGGAGTGGGATTTCTAGAGAGGAAGGGGAGGAGGAGGAAGAGGAAAGGAGGAGGGGGAAAGAGGAAGAGGTGGAAAGTAGGAGGAGGAAAAACTGTGGGGTCCTTGGTGCTCTCTGAGCTTGGTGGTTTTCTTGCAGACCTTTTGGTACCCAAACTATTTAACATCATCAGTGCTAGAAGGGAGTGGGGCTTCCAAGAGCAAAAGTCACTGACTTCTAGCACTGATGATGCTACTTAGTTTGAGAACCGAAATGTCTGCAAGAAAATAGCCCAGCTCAGAGACTATCAAGAACCCCTCTCCCAGTTGAACCCTAAGCCACAAATATTCTCCTTTATGGGTACAGGGTGTCTATTTTTGTTTTCTTTCTTTGTATGAGCAACCTGTGAGCAACCTCATTGATAATTACGTTTTGCTCAACTATAAATACCCAGTTTAGGCATGAAAGCCGGGTGGGTAACTTTGGGCTACTCACTGGGAGACGGTGAGTTCTAGTCCTGTCTTAGGCATGGACAATAATAATAATAATAACAATAATAATAATCCCAGCATAGTTATCTTGTTTGCTGTGTACACTGTCATCTTTGTGTATAATAATAATAATAATAATAATAATAATAATAATAATAATAATAATAGTATTAATAATAATATAGAAAGACAGAAGGCCTGATTCTTGCAGCCCAAAAGCCCACCAGAATGAATGCAATCAAAGCCAGAATAGAAAAACCTGCTGATGACCCCAAATGCAGACTCTGCAAAGAAGCGGATGAAACCATTGATCACATATTGAGGTGTTGCAAGACAACAAACAATGTCACAACACAGTCGCTCAGATGGTCCACCGGAACTTGTGTCCTGTAGCAAAGAACTGGTGGGATCATAAGCCTAAGAAAGTGGTCCAAAATCAGCATGCAAAACTGCTGTGGGACTTCTGAATACAGACTGACAAAGTTTTGGAACACAATATCCCAGATATCACGATTGTGGAGAAGAAAAAAGTGTGGATCGTCGGCATTGCCATACCTGGTGACAGCAAAATCGACGAGAAACAACTTGAAAAAGTCACCAGATATCAGGACTTGAGAATCGCACTGCAGAGACTCTGGCACAAACCAGTGCAGGTGGTTCCAGTGGTACTGGGCGCACTGGGTGCTGTGCCTAAAGACCTAGGCAAGCATTTAAGAACAATTGGCGCTGACAAGATCACCACTGGTCAGCTGCAGGAGGCCACCTTACTGGGATCTGTTCTCATAATCCGCTGATACATCCCACAGTCCTAAATGCTTGGGAAGGATTCAACTAGTGATTTGTGATATGAAACCCAGCATGGTTATCTCGTCTGCTATATACACTGTTGTTTTTAATAATGATGATAATGATAATCTTGCAAGCCAGCCCTCGCCCCCCCGCTTATAGCCATATGAATTTTTGACACCTTGGAAACCAAAGAACCCCCACTTTGTTTTCAGTTTTCTGCTGAGCCAGCGCTTTTGTTGAGCTCCTTTTTAAAAAATCGATTCTTTTTTTTTTTTTCCCAATTCTCGTTTCCTGAATGTTGGTTTCATTTCTAAAGATAGAGCTGAAACTTTTTCTGTCTCTGAGCATGGAAATAATATTAAGCGTGGGGGCAAAAAATGGTCTAGATTCAGATTTGTTTTAATCCAATCCCTTTATCTTTGATTCTTTTCTTTTTTTTTATCTGCGGCTGGCTCTTTTTTTTTTTTTTTTTTCTGTTGTAATATTCTGTACTTTATTTCTTTGGCCATGTGTGGAATTTGTCTCCTGTACAGAAGCAATCGGTGTCCTTGCAAACCAACAGAAGAGGAGGAGGAGGAGGAAGGGGAGGAAAAAGGGGAGGAGGAAAAGGAGGAGGGGAGGATAAGAGGGAGAAGTGAAAAATAACAGAGATAAATAACAACAACAACAATAATAATAATACTGCAGCATTTCTCCTCTACTCCGCTCTTTTCCACCCCTCTGACCTCTCTTTAAAGGTCCTTCGACCAAGTTTACTGATTCATTCCGAAATCCTCTCACTCTCTTTCTCTCCTGTCCATTTCTTCCTTCTCTTCCTCACCACCCTTCTTCTTCTTCATCTTCTTCTTCAGCCTCCAATTCCTTTCTCTGCCTCCAGTTGATATGGAGAAAGTCCCACACATGGGTAGCCTTGACTGGCTAACATTGGAAGGAAGTTTTCAAAACAACATCGTCCACCCACGCAGCAGCAGCAGCATTGCAAACCCGGCCCTCCCAGGGAGAAACTTTGGCACCCGGCAGAAGGGTTTGCTCCCCACTATCCTGTCACCCTTGATCCTGGTAGGTTGCAATGTCTAGGCAGTCGAGTTGTTGGTGTTGTGTATGCAATATAATTAATAAAGTGTGAGCTTGGAGTAAGTGCAGGGTTCTGGCCCTGCACTTCTGATTGGCTGTTAAGCAGCCGGACCGGATTGGCCCGTTCCAGGGAATCCAATTGGCCCTTAACAGAGAGTTCTTATTGGTTATAAAAGCTAGCGTTCCTAGCTTGTTATTGGTTAAACGTTACAAGGTTTGCCTATATAAGGCGGGTTTTACTGATGTTAAATGAGCAAGTCACGATGCAAATAAAGAGCTGAAGCTCACCGTTCAGAAACTTGTCTCCATTCTTTCTCGCCCATGCTCAAACTTAACACTGGCAACGAAGGTGGGATGTGGAGACATCTGAACCAATGAAACTTCGAAGAACACCGAGCACGTGACAGACGACGCCAACAACGGAACCATGTCCGGCGGCATCGTACCGCCCGCTCCGTTCGATCCAACACAAGAGGACTGGGAGTCCTACATGGATCGCTTCCAAATGTTCCTAGAGACGAATAACTTAAAGGACGCCACAGCTGGGAAGAAACGGGCGGTGTTCCTAACGCATTGCGATCCAACCGTATTTAAGATGGCTAAAGCACTAGCCAAACCCCGAGAAGTGAAGGCCATGGATTGGGACGACCTCGAACCTATCCTGCGAGACCACTATGCCCCGACCGTGCCTACGCTCGTGAGATGCCACGAGTTTTATCAAAGAAGCCAGCGAAAGGGAGAAAGCGTGGACGACTTCATAGCAGACCTCCAAAATTTGGGAGGCCTCTGCAGATTCACTGATCTAGAAGAAGCACTAAGAGATCGCATAGTTCTGGGACTGGATGCACCCGGCGTCCAAAGCAAGCTGATGGCGAAAGGCGACATCAGCCTTGCCAATGCCATCGCCGATGCTACCGCAGCGGAAGCAACCAAAAAGTCGGCTGCACAACTATGCCGAAACCGCATTCCGGTACCTCCACCGACAAGCGACATTTTATCCAAGTCGGAAGGACAGCTTGCGACAATGCACCACGAAGATCTCTCTTCGTCGTCAGACAGCGACGAAGAGGGGGTCCATCGACTGCGGTCCGACCGGGACCACTACCCGAAGCCCGTACGCCCTTGCGCTGGCTGTGGAGCCAACCATGCCAGATCCGAATGCAAATTCCGTGACGCACTCTGCCATGAGTGCGGGAAACAAGGCCACATCGGACGGGTCTGCCGCAGCTTGCCAGGACCCAGCCAGGCCTCAAAAGGGGCTAACTATCGCCAATCGACAGGAAAATGCGGAAAATGTGGGCAATGACGTAGAAGTGAACTCTGAACCAGAGGCAGCCCCACTGCCAGACAACGATCTACCTCAGCAGGATTGCAACCAGCCGATACAATGAAAATCATAGAGAGTAAAAAGACAACCGTCCTATTTAAGGGACTATGTAACTGCGCCCTGAACTAAAAAGCCAGGGGGAAGGGGTGTTGTGTATGCAATATGATTAATAAAGTGTGAGCTTGGAGTAAGTGCAGGGTTCTGGCCCTGCACTTCTGATTGGCTGTTAAGCGGCCGGACCGGATTGGCCCATTCTGGGGAATCCGATTGGCCCTTAACAAAGAGTTCTTATTGGTTATAAAAGCTAGCGTTCCTAGCTTATTATTGGTTAAACGTTACAAGGTTTGCCTATATAAGGCGGGTTTTACTGCTGTTAAATGAAGCAAGTCACGATGTAAATAAAGAGCTGAAGTTCACCGTTCAGAGACTTGTCTCCATTCTTTCTCGCCCATGCTCAAACTTAACAGTTTGATCATGAACAACTGAATTATGATGATCTTTATTGGAGTCTAGTCTTGCATTTATACACATTTTTAGTTATCCTCCATCATTGGTTCACTTTGGTTACTGCTTAACTTCCATTACTGTTTAGTACAGTAATCCATACAACTAATTATCTCTAGTTAAAGTCTTAACATATGTCTACTTCCCCTCTCTAATCCTCCTTTAGATGAGTGACTTTGTTTACCTGAGTTATATTTGCTTGGAAACATTCTTTTTCTGAGGTTTGCCATCCGAGATTGGAACATTCCTGCAATTACAACTCTACACCGGTACAGAATAACAGAGCCGGAAGGGAACTTGGAAGGCCATCTAGTCCAACCCCCTGCTCAAACAAGAAACCTTTTATATACCATCCTAGACTAATGGCTGTCCAGTCTGCAGAAAGCTAGCACCCACCCCTCTTAAAAGAATGAAATCTTTTAGGAAATGTGGGGGGAAAAAGGCAGACTATTATACATTCCCTAAAGGAGAAACATGTTTCTAAAACCAGGAACTCAGAGCCTCAGCTGTCTTGTCCACAAAGAGGAACTAAGGGGCCAACTTTTAGAAATGCAGATTTGGTCATCCATTCAAGACAGGATTTAAAAAAAAAAAACCAAGGAAGCCTCTAGGATTAATTACATTTGTTAAAACTAGGTTTAAAAACCCCAACTCATTGCAGGCCTTCGCCAGACAAACGAATTAAAACCAAATAACAAAATATACAAACCAAGCCTCTAAATAACAAAATGCTGTAGATGTAGAACAAACTATTAAAAAAAATCCAGGTGCTCATCAAACCACATGTGGTCAGCTGCCCAGGATGTCAAATCCATGTTCACCAATAAATCCAGGTTCACCAATAAACACCAATAAATTGTCTTTCCAATCGGCCACCGGACAAGGAATAATGGATGGAAACTGAATAAGGAGAGATTTAACCTGGAAATAAGGGGAAACTTTCTGACAGTGAGAACAATCAACCAATGGAACAGAAGTTGTGGGAGTGCCATCACTTGAGACTTTCAAGAAGTCCAATCTCTGGACTGCCATTTGTCAGAAATGGTGTAGGGTCTCCCGCTTGGGCGGGGTGTTGGACTAGATGACCTACAAGGTCCCTTCCAACTCTGATTATCTGTTATCTGTTATGTCTTTAAGTCTGTTCTGTTCTTTAAAACCTCCAATGTTGGAGCATTGACAACTTCGGGTGGCAAGCTGTTCCACTGGTTAATTGTTCTCTCACTGTCAGGAAATTCCTCCTTCTGGGTAGCTCTCCACTGACAACTATAGAAGGGGCAGAGCTGGAAAAAAAAAAAGGAAAAGCAGGAATGCCCAAGTTTGGTAGTAAAACACAGCACAATTGAACTAACAGAATAACAGAATAGGGTTGGAAGGGACCTTGGAGGTCTTCTAGTCCAACCCCCTGCTCAAGCAGGAAACCCTAAACAGGTAGCCCTCAAAGTATCACCACAATTGAGCCCCAAATTTATATTGTTCAAGTGAGGATTTGTTAAGGGAATTCTGCCCCTGTCTTACGACTTTTCTTGCTACAGCCACTAAGTGAATCGTTGCAGCTAAGTCAGTTAGCCGGTGAATCGGATTTCCCCAGGAGGCAACGCAACGGTCGTAAGTATGAAGCAGTTGCCATGCCTCTGAATTTTGACCATGTGACCCCGGGGAGGCTTCAACGGTCATAAGTGTGAAAAATGGTCCTAAGTCACTTTTTTTTCAGTGCCGTAGTAACGGGCACTAAACGGACTGTTGTAAGTCGAGGGCTACAACCTGCATCGTTTCAGACAAGTGGCTGTCCAGTCTCTTCTTAAAAGCCTCCAGGGATGAAGCACCCACAACTTCTAGTGGCAGGCAATTCCACGGGTTAATTGTTCTCATTGTTGAGAAATATCTCTATAGATCTGTTGGAAGAAATATCCTTCTGGGTTCAGTTCCAAGTTTCAAGAAAAAAAACACTGGAAACCTGGAGGCCGTTTGGGAAGATGGTTTAATGGTGGACAGGACCACGTGGCTCAGAGCTCCAAAGTGAAAAGGACGATCACACGCTTCAAGATGTTGGGTGAAGGAAAAGAAGGGCGGAGATGCAGAGAATCCCTTTGTTTCCTACCCTCTGTTGGGACCCACCTGAGTGTTTCCTGTTCCTGTGTAAGAAATGTATCCCATTGGCTGTCAGACTCCCAGGGGCGGGAGGGTCTTAGCTAACTTTGTAGGCTTTGTCTGGACCCCATGGCTTCACCTGAGTGCTGGCTGATGCAATCTTCCCAGGCCAGGAGATGAGATGGGTAGAGGGCTTTGTTATGTAGAATACTCTGCCCCAGGCCTTAATGGCCCTCCCATTAACAAAGGTGGAGAATGAGCTTCTGCTTCTGAGGTGAGTTTCTGCTTCTGAGTTTCTACTTCTCTTTTTTGGGGGGAAATATTCTGCCTTTTTAATATTTCCCAGGATATTTCATTCTTCGAGGAGAGGGGTAGGTGCTAACTTCCTACAGTTCTAAGTTGCACACAAATAATTGCATCTTCTACTTCTACATCCCCAGATTGGAGATGATCTGTTCTTTTCTCACCTGGATGACAAAAGTCAATTGAGAAGACTGCCATTTGTCAGAAATGGTGTAGGGTCTCCTGCTTAGGGGGGCGGGGTTGGACTAGATGACCTACAAGGTGCCTTCCAACTCTGATTATCTGTAATGATCTGTAATTATAATTATCTGGATGCATTAACTTTCTGCAAATGCTTTTAACTTGAACCTCAGCCAGGCCTGGCACCCAGAAAGGGGCACCGAAGCAGAAAACGAAACCAGCGAGAGATTTCAGTGGCAAACACACCAAATATTTCCCTTAGATGCTGTAGATATGATGTCTTTAGGACAGGCAAGTCTGGACTTGCCCAGAAACTATACAGCTCCGGGTTGGGCTGGATCATTTTCGTTTACACAGAAAGACAACCTCTTTTTTATTTTTTATTTCAATAAAAAGGAGTTTTTAAATTGTCTTCCTTTTTGTTTTTAAAAAGTTTTTCTTATCACCCATCCCCTCCCACTTGTGACTGTATGACTGTAACTTTTCGCTTGTATCCTTACAATTTATATTGACTGTTTCCTAGTATGATTTGATTGTTTATCGTATCCTATGACTATTATTAATTGTTGTACCTTATGATTCTTGACTCTTGATGAATGTATCTTTTCTTTTATGTACACTGAGAGCATTTGCACCAAGACAAATTCCTTGTGTGTCCAATCACACTTAACCGATAAAAAATTCTATTCTATTCTATTCTATTCTATTCTATTCTATTCTATTCTATTCTATTCTATTCTACTCTACTCTACTCTACTCTATTCACTGTTTCCTGGTATGATTTGATGGCTTATTGTACCCAGTGACTATCATTAAGTGTTGTACCTGATGATTCTTGACTCTTGACAAATGTATCTTTTCTTTTATGTCCACTGAGAGCATTTGCACCAAGACAAATTCCTTGTGTGTTCAATCACACTTGGCCAATAAAAAATTCTAATTCTAAGTTTTTTATTTTTTTTAACTTGAACATATCATTGAAGAAGAGCAACCCCCCTCCCCAGATAGAAGAAGAAATCATGAGGCAGCAAATAATCCAAACACAACACAAATAATTAAATCATAAAAACACAATACAAATAATTAAATCATAAAGGGAAGAAAAGCCCTGTTTGGCTCATTGGCAGAATTCATACCTGTGGCAAGCTCAAGTGTAAAACACTTGAGATAAACCTAACTACAAAAAAACACAATTAGCACTAGAATGCAGCAAAAGAGCAAACCTAATCACTGTTTCTTGTTAGACCAATTATCCAGAACAAATAGAAACAGGAATTAGATTTCTCAACCTTGCTTCCTTCCAGACAATCTTCCTCCTTCCAGACAAAGATGAATAGGGAAAATTATCACATCAATAAACACAGAATTACAAAAACTCAAAGAGTATATAACAATCAAGTTTGAATATCAGTCTTTCTAGCCAAGAAACTTTGCTGAATGTCACTCGTCTTGGTTTCTTGTCATTAAAAGATCTCTTTCCAGCAGCTCTGCTTCGTTATCATATTTATTCTTCATCAGGAGGCATTTTCCTCCCAACATCATCTTCCATTTAAACAGTGTGTAGTCTGGCAACAAATGTCTCTGTGCTATTACAATCAACATTTACAATATTAGTTACATTTCTAATAATTATCTGATCTTATACTAATAATAATCAGCATTATGACTCTGTTCATTTCTCCCTCTTAACCTACCTTCTAATGAAAACATATTATTATCTATATATATAAAAGTGAAATATCATCCATGCATCATCACAAAATCTGCACAATCATAATGCCTACAAACTTGAAATTTGGCACATATGTTCCTCTTGGCTTCTAGGTGATTGCTAAGAAAGGATTCTACAAAATGACCATCAGAGCATTAGTATTTCCTATATTATTATTATTATTAACACTCTCTGATGTTAAGGAGTTCTACTCTCCATCCCTGTTGTAACTATGTAACATTCATGTATTTGCAACTGTGTATCATTGCAACTATGTATCATTCAAGCGTTTTGCAACATTGTATCATTCACATGTAAACATTAGACTTCTGTCTCTTCAGTGATCTTTGCAAGACACGAACAAGGGACAGGGAGATAAACATCTGTCAATAAATCACGCACATCCTGTTTAACCTGGCATCCTAACTGACCTGAACTGTTGTAAATCACGCACAGCCTGTTTAACCTGGTATCCTAACTGACCTGAACTGTTGTAAATCACGCACAGCCTGTTTAACCTGGTATCCTAACTGACCTGAACTGTTGTAAATCACGCACAACCTGTTTAACCTGGTATCCTAACTGACCTGAGCTATTGTAAATCTTGCATATCCTGTTTGACTTGGGCTCTGAAAAATTTCACCCCCCTTGTGAAGAAGCATAATAAAAGAGCGCGTACCAAGACATTCTGGGCGCACTCATCCCGAGAAACCTCGTCTCCTGTCGTTTCTTTCTCCTTCGCTCCCTTTCATGAGGCGCCCATCTGATGCGGGATAGCAGATACCGCACATCCCTACCTGAAAAGAAATCTCTTCCAAATGCAAAACATAAGCAGAGAGAGGAGGTTCCATTTCACAGCAGCACCAAGCAGCTTTAGTACAGAACAGTTGAGCTAAGCAACACCCAGGCTGCTTGCTATCTCCTTCTTGCTCACACAGGAAATACTCTTTCAGTTTCCAAACAGCCCTCAAGTCTCTCACACACTGACAGGACGCTAGCCAGATGAATACCGATGGATACTGGTAGGCAGAGGCAGGAATCCCCCCCCCTTATTTTCCTTCCCAAAAACTAAGCCCGACTACATAGTTTCATAGCGAAAGACAGATGTTGAGCTGGTATATAGGTGAAACTCGAAAAATTAGAATATTGTGCAAAAGTTCATTTATTTCAGTTATGCAACTTAAAAAGTGAAACTAATATATGAGATAGACTCATTACATGCAAAGCAAGATAGTTCAAGCCGTGATTTGTTATAATTGTGATGATTATGGCTTACAGCTCATGAAAACCCCAAATCCACAATCTCAGAAAATTAGAATATTACATGCAATCAATAAAACAAGGATTGTACATAGAACAATATTGGACCTCTGAAAAGTACCGTGTTTCTCACAAAATAAGGCTGGGCCTTTTTTTTTTTTTTTTTTTGACCCCCGAAAAAACGGCTAGGCTGCCTTTCCGGGGGTGACTTAATTCCCCCCCCCTTGCATCCTTGGGTGGGCAGGCGGCGACGGCTTGGATGTTGACCTCGGCTTTGGTGGGGCACTTCGTATCGGGAGACCTTCCGCCACCGTTGCTTCCCCTTCTCCTGTGCTGCCACGGCATTTAGAGCAACGCCGCAGCGTTTGTCACAGCCACGCGTGGTCAGCCAGGGCTCCTCCCTGCAACCGGAGCCTGGCGGAAACACTCAGCTTCAGGCGTTCCTGTTGCTGCCTTCCCTTTGCCTTTGAAGGCAAAGCCAATTCTTTTAAAAACGACGTCCTTCTACCGGTACAACAAAGCCTCCCCTGCCAGAGAGGGCAGCCCAACCCCACATGGTGAGGCGAATCTTCCGGGGCCACAGCGCAGGATCGGCCCACCCCAGGAGAAGTGCCCAGCCGCTATCCCTGCCTGGTACTGGGCAGAGTGCAATGAGCTTCGCCTGGGACGCCTTGCGCAGCTGACAGGCAGGCCCTCCTGCCTGGCGGCAGAGCTCTCGCTAAGGCAATGAGCGCCTCCCCGCCGAGCCCTCGGCTCATCCCGCCAGGGCCGCACCAGAGCCGTGCAGGCTGGGCAGAGTTGGGAAAGCGAGCCATGGGTGCGCGCCCGCCGGCCAAGCGAAAGAGCCGGGCCGACCCGAGCTTGGCTTCCTTCCCAAGTCCCTCCAGCCCGAACCCGAAGGTGCCACCGGGAGAGGCCGCCTGAGGAAGTGATAGCGCCCAACCATCTGTGGACAGGGAGGCGAGGCGACGGCCTGCGCTGCATCCTCCTCCAAGCTGAGCCCTGCCGAGTCAGGGCCTCTACCCGAGGCCCCTGCCGCTGCAGCATTTGGAGCTGCTGACATATTTGGAGATGTGGGGGGACTGGGAAGGGCTGGGCAAGTGGTGGAAAGGATGGTCGGCTTTGGGCTCTCTCCACCGGACCTGCCGGCCAGGGAAGCAGCACTGCCGTCACCTTGCCTCCCTGTCCACGGACGGGTGGGCGCTATCACTGTTATGGAAGACCAGGATGCTTCAATAGCGGCTGCCTTCAAGCCGAGGAGGTGGTTAGCCCATAAAATTAAAAAAGAACAAGAAAAGAGAACAAACGTAGCTCTCCAAGATCAGGAAGGGAAATTATGCACGCAGACCCCCCCCCCCCCCCAAAAAAAAAAAAGAAATTGCTACGGAGTTTTTTTATGAAATTGTATAAACAGGAAGAAATACCAGAAGAATCTATTGATCAATATTTGAATGAAAAGAACTTGCCCGAAATTACTGATGAAGAGAAACAAAATTTGAATAATAAAATATCTATAGAAGAAATTAGGAAGGCAATTGAAACACAAAAAGAAAATAAGACCCCGAGCTCAGATGGAATTCCTTCAGAATTCTATAAGGAATTCCAAGAAACAATAGAGGAGATATTGGTGGACTTGTACAATGAAGCCCTGGAGAATGCTAATATCCCTAAATCATGGTTGGAAGCATATATTACCCTTATCTATAAAGAACAATCAGACCCACAAAAAATTCAAAATTATAGACCAATATCACTTTTAAATGTAGAATACAAAATAATGGCTACAATATTGGCAGAAAGATTAAAGAGAGTATTAAGTAGAATTGTTAAGCCTGGGTTCCCCAACCAGTTAGGGAGACAAGCTAAACAGAATGTGCAGCGTTAGTCAGATAGGCATATAGATAAATGTGTGAGATAAGTTTGTATGTTAGTTAACATACAGTAAAAATAACAGATACGCTTGTGTTATCAAAAATGTAGTTTATTCCATTTAGAGTTTTATAGCATAGTCAAAATAACAGTCCATTAGTTATGTATCGTTTTAGTCAGTCCATTCAAGGATATTCAATTAGCAAAGTCCGTGTAGAATATCCAATGTCAGTTCAATTACAATAAATCAGTCCTCTCACCGTTGATAAATCAACAGTCCTTTCTCTCTCCCGTTCCAGTAGGGGAAAAAACGCAGTCTTCAGTCTATCCAGTAATTAGGGATCATAAAGCCGGAGAGAGAGAGCAAGCTGCCATGCCTTGCTTCTTTTATGGTGCTTTTACAACCACTCCCTTAATTACAGTCTTACAGTTAAAGTTACAGACACTTTAACTAACAAACCATGATAACATATTTATTATTTTACCTAAACCAGTTAGGGTAAACAATGTTATCCCTAACAAGAATTATCCACACTGATCAGAATGGCTTCCTCCCCCATAGGCAAATAAAAACAAATACAAGAACCATTATGGATATATTAGAATATGATGAAGTACACTCAACCAAGACAATGGCATTGATATTTTTAGACGCCCAGAAGGCTTTTGACAATCTGAATTGGAACTTCCTGATTAAACAACTGATAGGCATATAATTTGGTGAAAATTTTATGGGAATTATTAAGACAATTTATAACATGCAAACCGCAAAAATATTAATAAATGGGGAAAATACAGATACCATAAAGATAAATAAGGGAGTAAGACAAGGCTGCCCCCTAGCTCCTCTATTGTATATATTGGCAGAAGAGACTCTCAGTACAAATTAGGCAAAAACAAGAGATTAGAGGACTAAAAATTAAAAAAGAGGAATATAAACTCCAGGCATTCGCCAATGATATGGCATTTATATTAGAAGAACCCTTAGAAGCGAGCCCTATACTACTAAGAGAAATAGAAGAATATGGAAAGGTGGCAGGGTTAAAAATTAACAAAGAAAAAACAAAAGTGTTAACAAAAAAACTATAAGGAGCTGAAGGAAGAACTAGCAAATAAATTAGGTATGCAGGTGGTAAATAAAGTAAAATACTTAGGGATCTGGTTGACTGCTAGATGTTCGTCGATTAAAAAAGATAACTATGATAAGTTAATAATGCAAATAGTTAAAGATTTAGATAATTGGGCCAAATTGCAGTTATCACTATTGGGATGTATTTCGATAGTAAAAATGAATATTTTGCCAAAACTGATGTTCTTGTTTCAGATAGTGCCAGTCAAGTTGGAAAAGAATTTTTTTGTAGAATTAAACACATGTATATCTAAATTTATATGGCAGAGGAAAAAATCCAGAGTGAAATATAAATTATTACAGGATGCCAAGAAAAAAGGAGGATTTGGCCTTCCAGATTTTGAATTATATTATGATGCTGCTATAGTAAATTGGCTTAAGGATTGGGTTAAATTGGAAAATAGAAGGTTATTAGTATTAGAAGGTTTTGATCTCCAACTTGGCTGCCACACCTTCATGTGGGATGGAAAATCTAAACAACATTCATATTTCCAAAAGCACTAAGTAAGAAATGTGTTGTTCAATATCTGGGGAAAAATTAAAAAAAAAACTACTACCCAAAGGTTCCATTGTGGCTATCTACATTGGAAGCAGTCACACATCCAAATGTATTGGATTATGAAAATATTGTCAGGTATAAAGATTTATTATATGATACTGGAGAGCTTAAAAATAGGAACCAAATACAAATTCAAGGAAAGGAGATAGCATGGTGGCCCTTTGCACAAATACAAACCCATTATAAAAAAAATAAATTTAGCTTTAATATGACCCCACAAGAATTAGATAAAATATGGCTAGGAGAGGAAAAGAAAACAATTAGTAAAACATATAAATATTTTTTGGATTACAAATTAAAAGAAGAAACAGTCACAGAATCTATGATAATTTGGGCTAAAAATGTGGGTCATAGTATTGAATTAGATAAGTGGGAACACATCTGGAAAACAAATTACAAATTAACCATGTCAGTCTCATATAAAGAAAACTTATATAAAATGGGTGCAAGAACAGAGACGAGGCATCGAATAGTGACTCCAACTCTTTATTAGTGACTTCAGAACAGAACGAAAAACGTGGGCAGCAGCAGCTCCTTTTATAGAGCTGGCTGCTGTCACAACAACCAATGATTTAAGTTTGCCTTGCTGGAAAGCGTCCAATCAGCGGCGACCCTTTAACAGCCAATCAGATCAGCCGACAACGACCAATCACGATCCGCTACTAGCGGGCCAATCAGAAGTGCAGGTTTACGAGCCTGCTGTGAAAGTAAAACTATTAGAATTGCAGGCTAACGAGTTTGCTTAGTTCATAACACCCCTCTCCTCTAGGTTCCGTCTCAAGGGTGGGGTGATGTATTCTCGCAGGTAGGCAGGTCGTCTCACCTGTCTACCTGATCTTCATTGTTCCACCAGTCTTTGCCCGGACTCTGGTTCCAGTGGGCTGTTGGTTGAACTCGGCAGTAATGGTGAGCTGGCTGCTCCGATGGGCGACTCGGTGTTGTCATCTCTACTCCCGTCAAGGTTGTCATCTGGATTCTCTGGGGTTGCTGATGCCACCGTGCTGCTTTGTGGAGAGATGGCCCATCTGCCCCGGCTCTTCTTCGGAAGATGAATAATCCAGGTTTGGTTGCACTGATTGCTGGTTTTCGAGTACTGGGTCAGGTACTAGTTCATTTTCGGCCCCCTCAATTTCCCTCCCCCCCTCCCCCCCGATTTGGAGTTCAGGGCTTGTGAAGGGAGTAGATGCCAGCCGGGAGCGTAACTGGTCGATGTGGCGTTTCCACAGTCTCCCATCAGCAGTTTGTAAATGGTAGGAACGGGGACCCGTAAGTTGAGTTATGGTAGCGGGGACCCACAATGGGTCACCGGTAAGGTTTTTTGCAAATACCGGGTCGCCTACCTTGAATGTGCGATACTTGCTGCTGGACCCCAGGGGCTTTTCTGGTGTGTAGGCAGGGTGTAGTCGGTCAAGATGTGATTGAAGTTTCCTGCCCATCAGGAGTTCGGCTGGGGTTTTGTTTGTGGTGCTGTTTGGAGTGATATGCTGGAGGAGGAGCATCCTGGTCACCTTGTCGTGGATGTTCCCTTGTTCCATCTTGTATAAAGTTTTCTTTATGAACTGGACCATTCGTTCAGCCCTACCGTTGGCCACAGGGCCACAGGGTGAGCCAGCGATGTTAAGGCGTGGCATATCCCCTGGTCTGCTAGGTACTGCTCAAATGCCAAGGTGGTGAATTGTGGGCCATTGTCTGAAACCAAGACATCTGGCAAGCCCTGTGTAGCAAATAGTCTGTTTAGTTTTTTAACGACTGTTTCTCTGGTGGTGCTCTTCATTTTGTGGACCTCAAGCCAGTTGGAATAGACTGTTATGAGAAATGTATGTCCCTTGGTGGGTCCCGCAAAATCGATGTGGATACGGGACCAGGGACCTCGGGGTGCTTCCCATTCCGTTGGTGGTGCTTTTGGTGGAGCTGAGCATGTTTCCTGGCATTTGTTTCAGGTAGCGACCCAGGTTTCTATTTGCTTATCTATGCCTGGCCACCAAACATAGCTCCTTGCTAGTGCCTTCATCTGCACGATGCCCAGGTGTCCATCATGCAATAGTTTTAGGACCTTATGCTGCAGTCCTTCTGGGATGACAACTCTGTCTTCCCATAAAACACATCCTTTTTGGGAGAAAAGTTCTGTCTGCCTGTGTTTGAAAGGCTTGAAGTGTCGTTGAGTTCGTTGTCAGGCCAACCTCTTTCCACCCAGCTGAGGACCCATGCTAAACAAGGGTCCTTCCTTGTTTCTGATGTGATGTCTTGTTCAGTCAGTGGTGGTGATGGAAGTATCTTGATTTGTAGTGTGGCTAGGGTTGGAGCTGGGTCGTCCAGGACTTCTGGTAGCGGAGAGCGGCTCAAGGCGTCAGCGTGGGAAATGGCTTTCCCCGGTCGGTGTCGCAGTTGGTAATCGTATGCGGCTAAAAACTCTGACCAGCGTGTCATTCTTGGTGATAAGATGTGGGGAGTTGGTTTATCCCCCGTCAAGATGCCAAGTAGTGGTTTGTGATCGGTGATTATAGAAAAGGATCTTCTATATACATACTCATGGAATCGTTTGATCACAGATACAATAGCGAGAGCCTCTTTATCTAGTTGGCTATAGTTTCTCTCAGTTTTAGATAAAGTTCTAGGAAAGAATGCAATGGGCGCCTCAGTACCGTTTGGCAGGATGTGGCTCAGGATGGCTCCTACTCCAAACAGTGAGGCGTCACAGGTAACCGTTAATGGTAAAGTCTCGTTATATTGTATCAATACAGCATCTGATGTTAAAAGGTCTTTTACTTGCTGAAAAGCTCGCTCTTCTCGATGTCCCCAGACCCAGGAAGCTTTCTTGTCGAGGAGCCTATGCAGGGGTTCAGCAACAGTCGCCTTCTGGGGTAGGAAGATGTTATAAAAGTGAGTCCCAGCAAGGCTTGGAGATCAGTTTTGTTTCTAGGTCTCAGGGCGTTTTTTATTGCAGCCAATTTTTTCTCAGTAGGGTGAATTCTCTGTTTGTCAAGAAGGTAACCAAGGAATTCAACCCTCTCCGTGCATAGTTGGCACTTGTCCTTCTTGACCTTCAGGCCAGCATCTTTAAATTTCTGGAGGACCATTCTTAGTTGTTTTTCTAGTATACTTCTAGTGGAAGCAGCTATCAGGACATCATCGAAATATGGCACGACCCCTTTTATGCCTTGTAGCAATCCCTCCATCAGACTTTTGAAGATGCCAGGTGCTACGCTTTCTCCGAACTGGAGCCTATTACACTTGAATGCACCTTTGTGCATAACTGTAGTTTGGGCTTCTGCGGTCTCTGCATCTGCGGGCAGCTGCTGGTATGCCTGGGCTAAGTCCAATTTTGCGAATATTTTTCCACCCCCAAGGGAATGAAGGAGGTGTTGGACCACAGGCACAGGGTAAGCGCTCTGCTGAAGTGCGTGGTTGAGGGTGGCCTTGTAATCCCCACAAATTCTCAAGGACCCATCAGGTTTTATGGGGGTTACAATTGGGGTCTCCCATCGGGCGTGGTCAATCGGTTCCAACATGCCTTGGGCTATTAATTTGTCCAATTGTTCGTCAATCTTTGGTTTGAGTGCAAAGGGCACTTGACGAGGCTTAAGGCGAATGGGCGCAATGTCAGAGCAGAGGTTAAACGATATGGGGGATCCCTTGCACTTGCCTAGCTTCTTGGTGAAAACTTCCTGGAATTCCTGGACAAGGGCCGCTTCCCAGTTATCGCCTTCGGTCTGGTTGATGCCTGCCAGTTCGATTCCCAGAGGCGCGAACCACTATAAGCCTAGCAAGCGGGGTCGATCTCTATCGACGACGGTAAGAGGTAGGGTTGCGGTGTAGTCTTTGAAAGAGACTTGGACGTGGCTGGAACCAGCGACTGGAATTCTATTTCTCTGGTAGTCCTTCAATATAATTCTCTAAGTGCTGAGGTCCTGGCGGCGGATGTCAGGGATCATCTGTTTGAAGGTTTTCCAGGAAACCATCGATAGGGACGACCCGGAATCGACTTCCATAATGCATGGTCGCTTCTCAATGATGACCTTTACTCGGATTTTCCTTGCATCAAGGGATGAAGCGTGGCCGATGGTGATGGTTTGGTGCGCCTCTTCTCGTCTGGTAGAAGTGGCTGGTGCTCAGTTTCTGTAGTAGTGGTTCCATTGGTTGCTTGGGCGGTCCCGATTTACTGGTGGGGTGCCTGTTGTCTGCTGGAAATTATTTTCTCTTCGGTTTGGGCTGGACCCTCGCTTGCTTCTACAAACCTTTGCAATGTGGCCCCTCTTTCCATAGGAACGGCAGAGGGCATCTAGGAATGTGCAGTTTGATCGTGGGTGGCTTCCCCCACAACCAGCACACTGGAATGAGGGCTTACAACCCTGTTGATCTCGTTGATCACATTCTGACCGGAGTCTGTTGACCTCCTCTCCCTCGCTTTCTGATGAGGACTCGAGGTCTTCATGGTGGGTGGTCATTGCATACCTCTCGGGACAAGGCGTAGTATTACTGGCGAGTTGGCGGTGCGGTCCGTTTGCTTGGCGCATACGAGCGGTCGACTTCCTGGTTGCTTCTGCTGCAGTAGCATCGGCGATGACATCTGCGAGGCTGATGTCTCCCTTCGCCATAATCTTCCTCTGGGTCGTGGGATCTCTTAGACCCAGAACAATTTGATCTCTCATGGCTTCTTCGAGATTGGTGAAGCCACAGAGTCCCACCAGGTTCCTGAGGTCCGCGATGAAGTCTTCCACACTTTTGCTTTCCTGCTGGTCCCTCTGGTAAAACTCGTGTCTTCTGATGAGTGTTGGCACCGCTGGGGCATAATGGGCCCAGAGGATTGGGGCGAGAGTGTCCCAGTCCATTGTCTTGACTTCCGCTGGTTTCGCAAGTGCCTTTGCCATCTTAAATACGGCTGGCCTGCAATGGGTCAGAAATACAGCTCGTTTCTTGCCAGGCATTGCATCCTTCAAGTTGTTGGTTTCTAGGAACATCTGAAACCTGTCCATATACGAGTCCAAGTCTTCGTTAGCCAGGTCAAATGGAGCGGGTGGTATGGCGCCGCTGGTCATGTTGCCGCGATTGGTGCGCTCTCAGCCATGTGCTCTGTTATCGTGCAATAAGTGATCAGTCAGCTCTTATTGTCTCTGCATCCCACCTTCGTCGCCAGTGTTATAAAATGGTTCATCACTGGTGTTATGTCTGGGAGAGTGGGCACAAGAACGGAGATGAGGCATCGAATAGTGACTCCAACTCTTTATTAGTGACTTCAGAACAGAGCGAAAGGCTAGGGCAGCAGCAGCTCCTTTTATAGAGCTGGCTGCTGTCACAACAACCAATGATTTGAGTTTGCCACACTGGAAAGCGTCCAATCAGCGGTGACCCTTTAACAGCCAATCAGATCAGCCGACAACGACCAATCACAATCCGCTACTAGCGGGCCAATCAGAAGTGCAGGTTTACGAGCCAGAAAACATATACATATGCATATGCATATACATATACATATACATATACACATACACATACACATACACATACACATACACATACACATACACATACATATACATATACATATACATATACATATACATATACATATACATATACATACATACATTCACACATATATATATATATTAATTATTCAGCTTTGTTCGAGTATTTTCCCACATCATTGTAGTTGTGCTTTTAAAGTTGTAGCAACGTTTCAGCAGAATCTCATCTGCCATCATCAGGCTTCTGTATAGTGTTCATCTGTGAGTTAGACTTTTACAGTGGTTTCAGATTTAAATTTGGGGCAGCCTATTGCTGTGCCAGAATGGTTTTTTCTTCATCCTGATTGGTTGAGAGTCTTGGTCTGTGTTTATTGGTCTTGGAGTTTGCTGTGTTCTGCTTCTAATATCTTCTGTCTGATGGTGGCAGATGAGATTCTGCCGAAACGTTGCTACAACTTTAAAAGCACAACTACAATGACGTGGGAAAATACCCGAACAAAGCTGAATACTATACATGCAAGTACCTGCGAAAATTTAAGAATATATATATATACACATACATATGTTGATTTGACTGTTTTAAATGTATGTCAAATAAATGTTTTTTCTAGAATAAAAAATTAAAAAAAAAATAAAACAAGGATTGTACATAGAACAATATCAGAGCTCTGAAAAGTATAAGCATGTAGATGTACTCACTACTTGGTTTGGGGCCCTTTTGCAGCAATTACTGCCTCAATGCAGCATGGCATGGAAGCTATCAGCCTGTGGCACTGCTAAGATGTTATGAAAGACCAGGATGCTTCAATAGCGGCCTTCAGCTCTTCTGCATTGTTCGGTCTCATGTCTCTCATCTTTCTCTTGGCAATGCCCCATAGATTCTCTATGGGGTTCAGGTCAGGCGAATTTGCTGGTCAATTAAGCACAGTAATCCCATGGTCACTGAACCAGGTTTTGGTGCTGTTGGCAGTGTGGGCAGGTGCCAAGTCCTGCTGGAAAATGAAGTCAGCATCCCCATAAAGCTCGTCTGTGGAAGGAAGCATGAAGTGCTCCAAAATCTCCTGGTAGACGGCTGCGTTGACCCTGGACTTAATGAAGCACAGTGGACCAACACCAGCAGATGACATGGCTCCCCAAATCAACACAGACTGTGGAAACTTCACACTGGACTTCAAGCATCTTGCCGTGTGTGCCTCTCCATTCTTCCTCCAGACTCTGGGTCCTTGGTTTCTAAATGAGATGCAAAAGTTGCTCTCATCAGAAAAGAGGACTTTGGACCACTCAGCAACAGACCAGGTCTGTTTTTTTTTAGCCCAGGTAAGACACTTCTGATGTTGTTTGTAGTTCAGGAGTGGCTTGATCAGAGGAATACGACATTTGACGGACAGGATCCGTCTGTGTGTGGTGACTCTTGATGGACTGACTCCAGCCTTGATCCACTCCTTGTGAAAGTCCCCAACACTTTTGAATGGCCTTTTCCTGACAATCCTCTCCAGGCTGCGGTCATCCCTGCTGCTTGTGCACCTTTTTCTTCCACACTTTTCCCTTCCACATAACTTTCTATTCATGTGCTTTGATACAGCACTTTGGGAACATCCAACTTCTTTTGCAATTGCCTTTTGAGGCTTTCCCTCCTTATGGAGGGTGTCCATGATGGTTTTCTGCACAACTGTCAGGTCAGCAGTCTTTCCCATGATTGTGATTCCTTCTGAACCAGACTGAGAGACCGTTTAAAGGCTCAGGAACCCTTTGCAGGTGTTATGGCTTCATTAGCTGATTAAAGTGGGACACTTTGAGCCTAGAATATTGAACATTTTCACAATATTCTAATTTTCTGAGATTATGGATTTGAGGTTTTCATGAGCTGTAAGCCATAATCATCTCAATTAGGAAACATCACGGCTTGAACTTTCTTGCTTTCCATGTAATGAATCTATCTCATATATTAGGTTCACCTCTTAAGTTGCATTATTGAAATAAATGAACTTTTGCACGATATTCTAATTTTTTTGAGTTTTACCTGTAATATATGAAGCACCCACAACTTCTGGTGGCAAGCTGTTCCACAGGTTAATTGTCCTCACTGTTAGGAAATTAGTTCCTAGTTAGTTCTTCTCTCCTTGATGAATTTCCATCCGTTGCTTCTTGTCCTGCCTTCCAGGGCTTTGGAGAACACGTGGAGCCCCTCATGAACGAAGGTGAACATACGTATCCCAGGATAATGTTGCAAGATCCAATCTGGGTTCGTTCGCCCGGCGGGACCAGAGTTTTAGTCTTCTGAGTTTTTGGACTTGTGCTGGAGCCTATCCTCAGGGAATTTCTCTCTGAGAGAAGAAGTTATTAATTAATCAATCAAATAGGGAAGGGGACCTCGGAGGTCTTCGAGTCCAACCCCTCGCTCAGGCAGGAGACCCTACACTATTTCAGCTCACAGAATAGGAAAGTTGGAAGGGAGTTTGTCCTGAATAGCAGGAAGTGAGCTTCCTAGGGTCTTCTCAGTTGTCCTTATACATATATATTGTATAGCTCAGGGGTCTTCCAACTTGACAGCTTTAAGACTTGTGGACTTCAACTCCCAGAATTCCTCCTCCAGTCATGTTAGCTCAGGGATTCTGGGAGTTGAAGTCCACAAGTCTTAAAGCTGTCAAGTTGGAAGACCCTTGGGCTAGCCAGATGAAAGGAAGGGAGAGGGAGGAATAGATGATTGATAGGATGGATAGATAGATAGATAGATAGATAGATATGGATGATATAGATTATACAAAAATCTAGATACAGAACTAGATAGAGAGATAAATAGAGAGACAGAGACTGTATGGCTGGCTGGCTAGCTGGATGATAGATAGACAGAGAGAGGATGGGTGACATACATTATATAAAGACCTAGCCCAGGGGTCTCCAAACTTGGCAGCTTTAAGACTAGTGGACTTCAACTCCCAGAATTCCTCCTCAAGTCCATGTTAGCTCAGGAATTCTGGGAGTTGAAGTCCACAAGTCTTCAACTTGCCAAAAGTCCACAAGTCTTCAACTTGCCAAGTTTGAAGACCCTTGACTTAGAGAATAGCATAATAGAGTTCAAAGGGACCTTGGAGGTCTTCTAGTCCATCCCCCCCACTCAGACCTTTCAGACCCCTACCATTTCAGATCACAGAATAGGAGAGTTGGAAGGGAATCTGTGCTGAATAGCAGGAAGACCAGAAGCCGCACTGCAGCTGCATCACTACCCACCTCAAACCCCTCTGAGCCATACATGAAGCGAACTGACCTCCACCATGAAGATGCAGCACGACCACGAACTCGAAGCCAAACAGCAAGATCACAGCTCACCAGCTCAAACCCTCCAGCAACTAAGACTAACCTGAGCACAATCAAGCCCCCACCTGAACAGAACACGCCTCCAGCCAATCAGAACACAGCCAAACCCCCAACCAATGAGAACACACCCCCACCCAATCAGAACACAGCCAAGCCCCCAGCCAATCAAGTCATACCCCCACTAGCAGTTAAAAGGAAGAAGCAGCTGCAAGCTCACATCACTCTGAGAAGCACAGAGCTGAAGACCAAGCCTGAAGATGATGAATGAGACTTCATCGAAACGTTGCCTAGATACTTCCAATCTTACGCGGGAGAAAACCCGAATAACCAAAGATCCACATACAAATACCCGCGAGAACCTCAGAAAACAAATATTGCACCTCTACGGGGAGGAAACCCACCATCTGACCAGGACTTAGGAAAAACTTGAAGTCCAAAGAGCTTCCATTTTATGTGACCTTGCATTCCTATGCAACTGCCGAGATCAAAATTTAATTCCCACAAGCTTCCAATTGAAATTCCACACCAACACAGCAGCCACCAAACGCATCCTAAAAAGAACAGAATTGGCCCTAATTAGAAATGAACTTCACACAAAAAGATTTCTCCTAGACCAAATCAACAAAGATCTCCTCACACTTCACCTCAGACTCAGCAACAAAATTCACCCCTTACTTTGGGACAAATCCAAACAGCTCGCTGTCTGGAGAGCCGAAACACAGACCACCCTCAAGACAGACACACACACCAACAAACTCAGAAAACTACAACAACGCCAGAAACCAACTCCTCCCCCCTCACAGCCACACATGAAACAAACAGTGCACAACATCTCAGACAAGATCCTCACCGAAGCCGAAACCAAGGTCCTTTCTAAAGGATTCAACTTTGCTGTCGCTCCCAAACACATCCCCACACAAACCATCATATGCGGAGTTGAAACCAGCCTGACCAAAACCAACCCTGATGATGCTAATAGAATCAGACTCGAAATCACCAACATCCTCTGCACTAGCAAACCACCCAAAAGCAACTTATCCAAAGAAGAACAAACTGCACTACTAAACCTGAAAGAAGACACCGGCATAATAATCCTACCAGCAGACAAGGGAAACGCGACAGTGGTTATGAACACATCTGACTACCAATCCAAGTTAACCAACCTACTCCAAGTCCCCACATACAAACCCCTAAAGACAGACCCCACCACCTACCTAGAAAAAACCACCAGATCCAAAATAAAAGCCTCCCCCATCAGTGAAGAAATCCAGCAAAGAATCATACCCAGAGAGAAATCATCCAGATGCCCTAAACTTTATGGTCTCCCCAAGATACACAAAGAAGGAACCCCACTCAGACCAATAGTCAGCTCCATAGGCTCACCTCTACAAAACCTAGCCAAATTTCTCGCCAAACAACTACAGCCCTATGCAGAATCCATCAACTCACACATAAGAAACTCATTCCAGTTCATCGAGATCATAAAGAAACAAAACTTACAACCCAGTGACCTACTAGTGAGCTTCGATGTCATATCCCTCTTCACCCAAGTGCCAATAAAAGAAGCCTTGACAGCCATCCAAAACAAATACAACCCCCCCAAGCACATCCTAGATCTGACCAACCACTGCCTATCCAATACATACTTCACCTACAATGGACAAAAATACAAACAAATAGAAGGAGCACCCATGGGATCACCCCTCTCACCTGTCATCGCTAACCTCTACATGGAACACTTTGAAACACAAGCTCTAGAAAAATATGATCACAAACCCAAACTCTGGCTCAGATACGTAGATGACACCTTCATAATCTGGCCACACGGGAAAGAAAAACTGAACAACTTCCTCACACACCTCAACAGCCAATACCCCAAAATACAATTCACCATGGAAACAGAAGCTAACAACCAACTTCCCTTCCTAGATGTCTTGGTATACAAAAAATCCAATGGCTCCCTAGGACACACCATCTACCAGAAGAAAACACATACAAACCGCTATCTACACGCACTCTCACACCACCACCCAGCACAGATCAATTCCGTAGCTGAGACACTCATCTCCAGAACAAAATGCTTAGCCGATGAACAACACCTAGAGACCGAACTACACACTCTCACCGGCGTGCTGACAGCCAATGGATTCCAAAGAAAGAAGATCACCCACCTAATCCAAAAAGAAACCCCAGCCAAAATCCAAGACAAAGAACAAGAGAATGGCAAAGCCCTCCTCCCATATATAAAAGGCACTACGGACAAAATCAGCAAGATCCTCCAAAAACACAACATTAAGACAGCATTCTGCACAAACAGAAAGATATCCACCATCCTAAGAACCCTAAGGACAGAATCGAGTTAGAAAATCAAGGAGTATACGAAATCCCTTGCACTGCCTGCCCCACCACATACATTGGACAGACTAACAGAAGAATAGGTGCACGCATTGAAGAACATAAGAACTCAATCAAAAAGGAAGAACCGACCTCTTCCCTGGTCCAACACCTCAAAGCCACAGGACATGAGATTGACTTTAAAAATACCAGAACTATCGCCAAAACCGAACACTTCAGCAGCAGAATCATCAGAGAAGCCATAGAGATAGAAAAACGCCCACACAGCATGAATAAACGAGATGATGCCTCCCGCCTACCAGCCATTTGGAAACCCGCCCTCATGAACAGACGCGTACCTAACATGAAGAATGACACCAGACCCACACCCCTGATAGCCACACAAGATGCCACCACCACACTTCCACGTAGAAAGAAGACTCACACCCACACAGAAGATGAAACACGACCACAGACCAGAAGCCGCACTGCAGCTGCATCACTACCCACCTCAAACCCCTCTGAGCCATACATGAAGCGAACTGACCTCCACCATGAAGATGCAGCACGACCACGAACTCGAAGCCAAACAGCAAGATCACAGCTCACCAGCTCAAACCCTCCAGCAACTAAGACTAACCTGAGCACAATCAAGCCCCCACCTGAACAGAACACGCCTCCAGCCAATCAGAACACAGCCAAACCCCCAACCAATGAGAACACACCCCCACCCAATCAGAACACAGCCAAGCCCCCAGCCAATCAAGTCACACCCCCACTAGCAGTTAAAAGGAAGAAGCAGCTGCAAGCTCACATCACTCTGAGGAAGCACAGAGCTGAAGACCAAGCCTGAAGATGATGAATGAGACTTCATCGAAACGTTGCCTAGATACTTCCAATCTTACGCGGGAGAAAACCCGAATAACCAAAGATCCACATACAAATACCCGTGAGAACCTCAGAAAACATATATATATATATATATATATATATATAAAAAAGTGAGTTATAGGAATTGTGAGTTTTTCTTTCCATACTTATGACCGTTGCAGCATCCCCAGGATTCACAGTTATAATGGCCACAGCATCCCTGGGGTCATGTGATTTCCCCCCCCTTTTGGGGGGGACCTTCTGACAAGCCAAGTCTATGAGGAAACCCGATTCACTTAACAACCATGCGACTCACTTAATGACGGCAGAGATTCACTCAATGATGGTGGCCAGGAAAGCTGTAAAATAGGTCAAAGTCCATCCATCCATCCATCCATCCGACGTTTATTGTCAATGCACAGCATGTGTAACCATGAAACTGAAACATTGAAAACTTACTGAGCAACCAAGGTCTCACTTAGCAACAGAACTGCTGGGAATCAATGGGTGGTCGTAAATCGAGGACTACGAGGGATCCTTCGCCTTTTTTTTCGCCTCCGGGCAGGAAAGCAGCCGTCCTTCCTCTAGAGGGCAGCCGCGAGCCAAGCCGGGTTTGCTGGAGCTGCCCTCGGTCAACATGGCCACCGCCGCTTCCTCCCTTCCGTTTATCCAGGCCGGGAAGTGAGGGCGGAAGTGCTTCGGGAAGCCGCCCAGGGAGAGCAGCTGAACGCCCCAGATCCTCCAGATCGCCCCAAATGGATTGCTACACGGCCAATTGGGATCCCCTGGGGGAATCCGCCTATTATCGGTCAGTGGCTTTCTTTTTCAGGCCCCCTCCGCCCCCCCACCCCCTCCGAAAATCCCCCGGGCCTTGCAAAAGGCTACCCATAACAGACACCCCGCTTTCTTCCCCCCCCAAAAAAACCTCATTTTTAAGGCTCTTCAGCCCCCAAATCTTTGTTTTTAATGCATCTCTCCCTGTGCCCCCCCCCCTCCGGACACCCCAGTCCTTTGCAAAAATGATGCTTATTGTGGGATGCACAAATCCCCAAACAGCTCATGCCTTTGGTCAGGGGCAGTTTTAAACAGCTTTGCATTGCAAAACCCATCCTCCCCAGCCAGGAGGGGATGATGATGATGATGATGAGATCCATACAGCAGTGCAACCCTTCAAGTAGGGGCAGCAGGGGTAGGATCCCGGGGGTTAGGGGGTGCTAAAGTCTTTTGCAAAAAATCCCCCCTCTCCTCCCCAAAGTATCATTTTCCTCCTTGGGGAAAAGCTATCTCTGCAAGGAACCTTTTTTTTTTTTTTTTAACTAAATTAGGGTTTCTTTCCCTTTTATTGCAATTGCTATTTTGGTGGCTGACTTCAGGCTGTTGTGTATTTTATTTTTTTATTTTTTTAAATAAACTTTATTGAATACAAAAGATTAAAATATACAAATATACAAAAGTAAAAAAATAAAAAATCATACAAATAAACATCAAAACACATTCTGTAAGACTAATTGTATTTTCCTCAAATACATTTTGATAGTGATTTAAATATCTCATAGAAAGTATTAAATGGCAGTTACTTCCTATCCCTTGTAGAATAACTGTATTAATAATATATAATACATAATAATCTATTGTTACTATTGGATTATATGTATTCTTATAGATAAGTCATTTATATAGCTTAGTCAAAGAGAGAGAGGAATAAAACTAGTATTCTATAAATTCCTAACCTTTAGCATATATATACGATAGTATGTTTCATAGGTTTGTTGTGTATTTTATGTGTGTGGGGGGGGGGTTTGTGTGTGTGTCAATCCGGTTTTAAGTGGCTGTTTGCAAAAGTGCATTCAGGAGCCTTTCCTTTTTTTAAAGAAATCTGGTTTTCGTTTTGTATCTGCTGCTTTTTTTATTTTTTTATTTTGATTTCTTTACACATTTTTCAAACATTTACACCACATTTCCATTTTTGACAGTGCTTCAGAGTTGGCTTCTTTCCTATTTACATAGTAATACTTTCATTTTCATTTTCAATTCCTAGTATATTTCTCTAATATTTTTACGTTTATATTTAAGTGTTGCAAGTATTATATTTAAGTGTTTATGATTTTTGACTCTTGACGAATGTATCTTTTCTTTTATGTACACTGAGAGCATTTGCACCAAGACAAATTCCTTGTGTGTCCAATCACACTTGGCCAATAAAGAAATCTATTCTATTCTTTACCTTTTTATAATTCCTTATATATGCATTTCCTGCTACTCTTCAGAAATTTTTATACATATTCTTTACCTTTCTCCTCTAGCCACTCATACCATAATGTCCCAAATCTTATAATATTGTTTCCCCCTTGTCTTTTAACTTCATCGTTAATTTATCTATCTCTGCTTATTCAAGCACTTTTTTTTAAAATCACCATATTTTCTATAGGGGTATTGGTCTGTTTCCACTGTTGTGCAAAAACAATTCTGGCTGCTGTCATTATATAGAGTATGATATATTGATTTTTTTATTTAAATTGTCCTTTATTATACCTAATGAATAATTCTGGTTTCCACTCAATTTTTTGCTTAATAATCTCGAGACATTTCTTTATTCTCATCCAATTCTTTGTATCTGCTGCTTTTAAAGATTTTAGCTCAAGAATAGTGACTGTGAGAGGGATCTTGGAGGCTAGTTTAGTGAAGAGAAGGACCAGGGGAGACAGGATAACAGTCTTCCAATATTTGAGGGGCTGCCACAAAGAGGAAGGGGTGAAGCTATTTTCCAAAGGCCAGACAAGGAATAATGGATGGAAGCTGAACAAGGAGAGATTCAACCTGGAAATAAGGAGAAATTTTCTGACAGTGAGAACAATCAACCCATGGAACAGAAGTTTTCTTCGGAGGTTGTGGGAGCTTCATCACTTGAGACTTTCAAGAAGAGATTGGACTGCCATTTGTCAGGAATGGTGTAGGGTCTCCGGCTTGGGCAGGGGTGTGTGTTGGACTAGATGACCTACAAGGTCCCTTCCAACTCTGATTATCTGTTATATTTGTTATATCCTTCTGGACAGTCACTTAAATATGAGCCAGCTATGTGCTGCAGCAGCAAAAAAAAAAAAAAGCTAATATGATCCTTGGTTGTGTAAACGGGGATAGAATCAAGATCACAAGAAGTGTTAATATCACTTTATGAGGCCTTGGTAAGGCCACACTTGGAATACGGCATCCAGTTTTGGTCACCACAATATGTGCACAACATTCTCAGAGACTTTTCCAATGCTGCTTGCAATCTTCATGAACTGTTGCCTTGTGGCAGAAGATGCAGAACAATTAAAACTCGGACCGCATGAGTTTTCCAAACAGTTTTTATCCCAGAACTATAATGGGCTTAAGGACCACCATCAGTGAGCTGTTGGAGAGTATCCCTTGCTCTGTTGTGTGGATGTTTGTGTGTTTTTAGGGGGCGGGAAATTTTTGGCTGGTGGGGGTGTGTTTGGCGGACTGTCATGTTTGTGTGCATGTTGGTCTCTGCGTGTTATGTGATTTTCATTGTATGTGTATACTGTGTATATCCATACAATGACCATAAAGGATTTATTTTTATTTTATTTATTAAAAAAAAAATATTGAGACTCTAGAAAGAGTGCAGAGAAGAGCAACAAAGAGGATTAGGGAGCTGGAGGATAAAACATGCAGGCAGAATGATTGCAGGAATTGGGTATGTCTAGTTCAAGGAAAAAAGATGGATTAGGGGTGACATGTTAACATCTTCCAGTATTTGAGGGGCTGCCCCAAAGAAGTGTCAACTTATTTTCCAAAGCACCAAAAGGCAGGACAAGAAGCAACGGATGCAGCCTTTATTGTTGTCATTCTACATCATGTATACAACGAAGTTGGTTTAGCCTCTACTGGTGCAATCCATAGCAGAAAATACAATACAACATGAATAAGTATAGAGAATGATCCCTCAACAAGCAACCTGGAGCTAAGGAGAAATTTCCTGATATCTAACAATTAATCAGTGGAACAGCTTGCCACCAGAAGTTGTGGGAGCTGTGTTGCTGGAGGTTTTCAGTAGAATTTTCAATTCCTGTATCTTTTTTTTTTTTTTTTAAGTGATCTGATTTTGAATGATCAGGTTGCAAAAATAATTATCTAAATTACCGAAATCCTTGACGCAGAAGGACAAGGAGGTGGGTGGATAGACAATAGCTAAATTACGATTATTATTATTTTTTTAAAATCTACTCTTGTTTAATTAATTGATGTTGTAAGCCACCCAGAGTTCTTGCATATGGGGGGAGGAGGGGAATAAAATGGATAGATCAATCAATAAAAATAATCGTGCCTTTCCTCTTTAGGAAAGTGGAACTTTATAGCATGAGCTGGAATTTGAAGGAAGACCTACGAGAGTATTTGGTGGCTGCAGCTCCATATGGGGGCCCTATCGGTAGGTGCCAATCCTTTCTTTTCTCTCAACCTCTTGCTGCAAACACTCCTCGCATCCTGAACTGCTAGCAATCCACAATACGGGTATATTTTTCTTATTTCTCTCTCTCTATTTTTTTTGCATTTTCAAACTCCCCACTTTGCTCCACGCATGCCAAAGACTTAGCATCATAGGTCAAATAAAGCAGGGGGAGGCTCAGTTCAGCTTTTTTTGTTATCTTCTCCTGGGGTATTTCATTTATTTAGGCACAAGCTGGGTCCCCGTGCTCCGCTACAAAACTTATGTGGTCAGGCTTAGGTTGTGGGGAGGAAAAAAAAAAGGGGGGGGGAAATTCTGCCTCTGCCTACCAGCATCCTTCGGTATTCATCTGGATAGAATCCTGTCAGTGTGTGAGAGAGTTGAGGGCTGTTTGGAAACTGAAACAGCATTTGCTGTATGAGCAAGAAGGAGACAGCAAGGAACCTGGGTGTGGCTTAACTCAACTGTTCCATACTAAAGCTGCTTGGTGCTGCTGTGAAACCGAAACCCTTCTCCTCCGCTTGTGTTTTGCATTTGGAAGAGATTTCTTTTCAGGTGGGGAGGGGGAGTAGGACTCCTTAGCATCAGACCGTGTGAATAATGATAATAATATAGGAAATACAAAATGCTCTGATGGTCATTTTGAAAAATCCTTCCTTAGCAATCACCTAGAAGCCAAGAGGAACATAGGTGCCAAATTTCAAGATTGTAGGCTTTAGGGTTGTGGGGATTTTGTGATGATGCGTGAGTGGTCTTTCGTTTTTATAGAGAGATATTATTTTATTCGTTTGCTTTGGATCCTCTTTCTTGCCTTTCGCTTTGTGTATGTTCAGGAGTTTATGGAGGGATGGGATTCTACCTGGTCAGACCGGTTCTATAGAAACGGTTGCTACGATTCTGCGCAGTTTGGAGAACCGGCAAATTGCGCTACTGCCTGGCTCCTCCCCTCCTTGCCCACTCCCTACTCACTCCTTACCCGGCAAGCTTGCCTGCTAAGTTGCTATATTTCCATTTTTCCCCCTGACCATCAGCTCTTCTGCTGTGCTGGGAGATTTAGATTAGCTAGAAAGCAGGAAGTTGTTGGATTTCTTGCTTTCTAGCTCATCTACAAGTAGAGCTGAACCTTCCTTAGGACTGAAGCTTCTATTTTTCAGTGCAGACTCAGGTAGCAGATTGCAGAAAGGTAGATCTCTGAGTGAATCTGTGATTCTGTGAGCAACTCAATCTGCCTGCCTGCTTTGCCTGATTTTGGGTAAAAGTTGCTCTTTTTTTAAATAAAAAATTCAATATTTACATGAATATTTATAATATTTACATATAAGCCATGTCCAGCCAGTCACATGACCACCAAGACACACCCACAAATTAGGCCATGCCCACAGAACCTGTGAAGAATTCGAGCAGTAACTCCAATTAAATCATGAACCTCGAGCCACACTCCCAAAACTAAAAAAGATTTGAAGATAACATTCTATGTCCGGCACTAACCTGGGTGTAGCCGACTCTGAGATACGTAATTCACTATCACCCTTGATCCTGCTTCCCCCCCCATCCCTCTGGGTGGATCATCCAATGAAAAACATCCATAGCCAAGAGTCATCAATCATGCTCTCCAATTAGATTTTTGCCCAGCAGAAGCTTCAGCCATCTAATCAGTGTTTGAAGAAAATATGAATGGAATGTACTTTCAATTCCACACTGCTGCCTGCTCTTTGAAACTCCCCCTCCCTTCTTTCTGTTGTCAACTATAAAACGTGTATACAAAATGTTTTATGAGGTGAAAGAACCGGTTGTTAAGAAATTTGAATCCCACCCCTGAGCTCATGTAAATGAGTACCAACCCTTGCAAAGTGCCAAAAGCAAAGCAGGAGTGGAGACCTGGGGAAGTAGTGAATTCATTTATTTTTTTTCCCTGTTTGCCTATTTTTATTTTATTCAAAACGAAGTTAAAATACAAAATCCGGAACTCAAAAAAAAAAAAGAAAAAAAAAAAGAACCCATAAGGGGAAAAATACCCCTCAAAACACAGAAAAATCAAAGCCTTAAAAAGGTACATCAAAAAAAAACAAGACATTGCAGTTAAAGTATGAATTAATAAAATTATAGTCAAATGATCGTTTAATAATGATATCAGGCTATATAATTGATTGATAATATGAGTTATTATTTAATATAACTACAATGGAGACTATGAAATGGATGCACAAAAAAAGAGTGGTAAACTAATCGATACACTATCTGTAAATTTATGAAGGAGGATGATGTTTTTATGTTTTTATGTTTTATGTTTTATGTGTTTTTGTTCGTTGTCAAAGTCAATAAAACTTTTTTTCAAAAAAACCAACAAGAAGACATTGCGGGAAGTCCTCGACTTATGGCCACAATTGAGCTCAACATTTCTGTTGTTAAGTGAGACATTTGTTCAGTGAGTTTTGCCCCCTTTTGCGACCTTCTGACGATAAGTTACCGTACCGTGAGGACAATCAAACCAGTGGAACTACTTGCCACCAGAAGTTGTGGGTGCTCCAACACTGGATAGTTTTAAAAAGAGATTGAACAAGTGTTTGTCTGGAATAGTATGGAATGTCCTGCTTGCGCAGCGGGTTGGACTAGAAGACCTCCAAGGTCCCTTCCAGATCTATTCTGATTGATTCTGAAGTCCACACTGCATTAAGCTTGCCACATTTGGAAAAAAAACTGGTCTGAACTGAGCTGAGATTTAATTTGGGGTGGGGAGGAAGGGAGACAGGTGGAGGTTGGCCAAAGGCAAGGGAGATAAAACTCAAGGACTTTCCCAATTAACAGTCTTCAAATTAGTTATCCTTTCAGGAGGCATCAGAAGGTTACAAGCTGTATCTCTGAAGGCCTCAAGCCACCCAACTCAATTTTTAACCCTTTGCAGGCCTGGAGCTCCCAAATTCTCACAATTTGCAATTGGGGGTGTGTGTGTTCTTCCTCTTATATTATGATTGATTCTGATTATTATGTACTTTATTCATTAAACATGCAACTCAGTCAACGGAACATTCAAAAATGCATCACAAATACGAATGACTGGTGCTAATGGTTGATACGGGTTGCTGCCAGCATCCTAGGGATCAGCCAAGCACCTTCTCAAGATGGATGATGTTCCAAGGAGCGCAGTTTTTTTTTTTCCAGCTCTGCTGGTGTTATTGCAGGAAGCTGACATTTCTTGATGTGTTTTGTAAAATTCATGGACATGGTACCAAGGGCCCCCATGACAATGCGTACCACTGTCACGTGTTTCATCCATAATCGTGTAGTTTCGATGGCCAGGTTGCGGTATTTTGTGATTTTTTTTCCTCCTCCTCCACCTTCTTCTTCTCCTCTTGTTTCTTCTTACTTCTTCTTTCCTCCTCCTCCTCCTCGTTTCTTGTTGTTCCTTCTTGTTCCTCTTCCTCCTCCTCTCCTTCTTATTTCTTCTCCTTGTTTCTTCTTCTTCTTGTTTCTTCTTGTTGTTTCTACTTGTTGTTGTTTCTTCTTGTTTCTTCTTCTTCTCTTCCTCCTCCTCCTCCTCCTCCTTTCTTCTTGTTTCTTCTTCTTCTTGTTGTTTCTTCTCCTTCTCCTTGTTTCTTCTTCTTCTTCTTCTTCTTCTTCTTCTTCTTCTTCTTCTTCTTCTTCTTCTTCTTCTTCTTCTTCTTCTTCTCCTTCTTCCTTCTTCCTTCTTCCTTCTTCCTTCTTCCTTCTTCCTTCTTCCTTCTTCCTTCTCCTTCTTCTTTCTTCTTTCTTCTTTCTTCTTTCTTCTTTCTTCTTGTTTCTTCTCCTTCTCCTTCTTCTTCCTATTATTATTATTATTATTATTATTATTTTAATTTGTAGCCCTGATGAAAAACAAGAAGGAGAAATCTCCCAGCTCCCGGCCTATTCTAGAGATCTACTCTGCCTCAGGAATCCAGCTGGCCAGTGTTGTGGTGAGTAAGACCCAGGGGTCAGTTCCAGGCAATCCTTGACTTATGACGGTTCATTTAGTCACCGTTCCCACTTACAACAGTACTGAAACAAGCAACTTAGGGCCGTTTTTCACCCTTACAGCTGCTGCAATGATCCCTAGGGTCATGGGATCAAAATTCAGATGCTTGGCAACAGGACTCATATTTACGACAGTCACAGCGTCCCCAGGTCACATTATCGCCTTTTGCGGCCTCCTGACTAGCCCAGTCGATGGGGAAGCCAGATTCACTTAACAACCGTGTTCCTAACTGCAGGGATTCACTTAACAGCCATGGCAAGAATGGTTGTAGAATGGGGCAAAGCTTACTTAACAAAAATAGTATCACTTAACGACATAAACTTGGGGCCTTGATTGTGGCTGTAAATCGAGGACGTCCCATAATTGTCATGCTACACCACTGTTTTTCAAGCTTGTGGATTCTTAAGTCCTGTGGACTTCATCTCCCAGAATTCCACAGCCAGCAGCAGAAGCAGTGTGGAATTCTGGGAGTTGAAGTCCACGGGTCTTAAAAAGTCAGCAAGCCTGAGGGAAAATAAAAACAGTTCTAAACAGGGGTGGGATTCTACCGGTTCAGACCGGTTCTATTGAACTGGTTGTTATGATTCTGCGCAGTTTGGAGAACCAGCAAATCATGCCCCTGGCTGGCCCCGCCCCTCTCCGCCAGCCCCTTCCCTCCCTGTCAATCAGTCCTTATCGTGCATGCCCGACGTCGCTGACTGCATTCTCCCCCGCCCAGTCACTCCTTAAGGTTGTTTCCCCCTCCTGACTTCCAGTTGTTCCGATGATCAGCTGTTCTGATGATCAGCTGTCTTACTGCTTTGCCCAGGAAACTTCCCTGAGACTCAGGAGGCAGAAAAGGGGGTGTTGCTGCAAAAAAGAAGAAGCCACGCCCACTCAGTCACGTGGCCACACCTACCTAGCCACACCCGCAGAACCAGTTGTTAAAAATTTTGAATCCTACCCCTGGTTCTAAACCAACTCAAGCTGTTGTTCAGCAGGATGGGAGATGTAGTCTGTCAATGTTTGGGGATCCTGGGTGGAACAAGGGGGCGAAGCAACAGCTGGCTGGGGATACTGGGAGTTGAAGTCCACAGGTCTTTAAAAAACCCAGCAAGTTTGAAAAAAAAAAAACAGTTCTAAACCAACTCAGGCGTTGTTCAGCAGGATGGGAGATGTAGTCCATCAATGTTTGGGGATCCTGGGTGGAACAAGGGGGTGAAGCAACAGCTGGCTGGGGATACTGAGAGTTGTAGTTTTCATCAGAGAGAGGAGCTGCTGTGGACGAAGGGAGGGGAACGTGGGAACCCAAGTTAACGACCCCTTGAGATTTTTATTTTATTTATTTTTTATTTTTTTTATTTTTGCCAATTGCTTACAAGAGGTATAAGTAAAAACAAAGTTATGAATACATGGATACCTATAAGAAAAATAAAAAAATATATAAAAGAAACAATAGGACAGGGACAGTAGGCACGTTGGTGCGCTTATGCACGCCCCCTACAGAAAAGGGGTACGCTTATGCGCTTAGGAAAGGGGCGAAGTCAATAGTAGACAGTCCGAGGTTAAAGTTAGTAGACAGTCTAAGGTTAAAGATCCAGAAAGAAAGCCAAGCCTAGGAACCCGGTGGGGCTGATGGGACATGTGGTTGAGCAGTCTTGCAAGCGTCTCCCTCTTTTTGCCAATAGTGGAAGGATTCCCCGGCGATGTTCCTGGGCTGGACCACCAGCGAGGAGCTGCTCAGTGTCCAAGAGAACGGGATCGTCCTTCTCCACAGCCTGTTTGGCGAATTCAAGAAGAAAGTCACCATGACCAACGTAAGTGACGATGGGCGGAAGGGTTGCGGCGGAGCCTGGGTTCAAGACAACGGTTGTGTGCGTGGAGTCTTCTTGCCACAGGCTAAGCCTCCAAGAAGCAAGCCACATCCAGGGCTTGGCATCGTGCGTGAAACCTGAGGCGTCCTTTGGACTTCTGTTATAAACCCAGGGTTAACTGGAGGGAGGACTGGAGTCTGCAGCAGGAGGATAGCCACTTGTCTGAAATGGTGTCGGGTCTCCCGCTTGAGCAGGGGGTTGGACTAGATGACTTCCAAGGTTCCCTTCCAACTCCTGTTCTGTTCTATTTTCTGAAAGACCGTTTGCAAAGCCTTGCAGGCTGTGAATGAACGTAAGTCGCAGCTGTGGGAAATTAAAAAAAAGAGGTTTTGCCGGGAACTAAGATTGTGTTTTATGCTTTCTAAGGAAGCCGAGGTCAGAACGTTGTCTGGCCTTGGACCAGAACCAGAACAGATCCACGCTTCCACCTGAGGTCCTTCTTTCCTCTTTTGTCCCTCAGGACGTGATGCAGGAACGTGTGCTGGAGGCCAGGGTCTTCTACACGACATACGGCACCGGCTTGGCCATCCTCTCCGCCCTTCAACACCGCTTCAGCCTGGCCAACAACATCTATGACATGAAACTACGGAAGCTTCCCGTCGTGCCAGGTGCGTCTCCGCCGGTGGGATTCACCCGGTTCAGACCGGTTCACGAAAACCGGGTGTTAAATTTGCATCTGGTTCACCGAACTAGTTGTTGAACCGACTGGCTGGCCCCTTCCACCTCACCCCGTCTCTCCCAGGAGTCTCCACGTGGCCCATTTTGGATGGAGATAAGGGCAGGGTTCGCGCGGAGGCTCTGGGAGGCGGGAAAACAGCCCTCTCAGAAGTATCACAAGTCTGGAAACGGGCCCATTTCCGGCTTACGGAAGGCCTCCGGAGTCCAGGGGAGGCTGTTTTCACCCTCCCAGAGGCCCGAGGGAAGCCTCCGGACTCTGGGGAAGGCGAAAAAATAGCCCTCCCGGAAGTTCCGGTAGGCCATGCCCACCCAGCAACCGGGCAGCGAATCAGTTTCTGGGATTTTTGAATCCCACCCCTACGCGTCTCCGTAGCCCTGACACATCGTCCCGGGAGGGTGGAGAACTGGCTTGGTTTCCCTGTGCAGGTAATCCTCGACTTAACGGCCACAACTGATCCACAACATACCTGGGGCTAAGGGAAGCATTGGTTAAGTAAGTTAAGTCACTCCAGCCCCATTGTTGAACCGTTGCTAAGGGAATCGCTGCCACGGTTTTAAGACAGTCGCCCGGTTGCTAAGAGAAACCCGGCTCCTATCTTGGCTTTCTTAACCAACGGTTAACAGACTTGGAAGGGACCTTGGAGGTCATCTAGTCCAACCCGCCCCGCCCCGCCGCCGCCCAAGCAGGAGACCCTGCACCATTTCTGACAGAGGACAGTCCAGTCTCTTCTTGAAAGCTTCCCGGGATGACGAAGCTCCCACAACTTCTGAGTAATAACATAAAGACAAGAGTTGGAAGGGATCTTGGAGGTCATCTAGTTCAACCCCCTGTCCAAGCAGGAGATCCTGCACCATTTCCGACAAAGGGCAGTCCAATCTCTTCTTGAAGGTTTCCAGTGATGAAGCTCCCACAACTTCTGAAGGCAACTTCTGTTCCATGGGTGGATTGTTCTCACTGTCAGAAAGTTTCTCCATATTTCTAGGTTGAATCTCTCCTTGATCTGTTTCTAGGTATTTAGATAATAGATAGAAGACAGAGAGATGGACAGATAGATAGACAGACAGACAGGGTAGGTGGGTAGATAAAGAGAGACAAGTAGATAAAGAGAGAGAGAAAGACAGACAGACAGATAGATAAAGTAGGTGGGTAGATAGATAGTGAGATAGATAGTGAGATAGATAGTGAGATAGATAGTGAGATAGATAGTGAGATAGATAGATAGATAGTGAGATAGAGATGGAAATAAACACAGACAGACAGACAAGGTAGGTGGGTAGGTAGGTAAGTAGATAGCGATAGAGAGATAAGGTAAATGGGTAGGTAAATAAGATAGAGAGAGACAGACAGACAGACAAGGTAGGTGGGTCGATAGGTAAGTAGATAGAGAGATAGAAGTAGATGGATAGATAGATAGATAGATAGATGTAGGTAGGTAGGTAGGTAGATATAGATGATGGATGGAGAGATAGACAGATGAAAGATAGATAGATAGATAGATAAGGTAAGCAGGGCAGGCAGATAGGTAGCTATAGATTCAGATAATCAGAGTAGGAAGGGGCCTTGGAGGTCATTTAGTCGAACCCCCCGTCCAAGCAGGAGACCCTACACCATTTCTGGCAGATGGCATTAAAAGCCTCCAGAGAGTCGCCAAAGGGGAATCACGTGACCACCCCCCAAGACACTGCAACCGTCATAAGTATGAGTCCCATTTTGCCCAAGCGTCTGAATTTTCATCCTGTGACCAGGGGGGGGGGGAGTGTTGCAATACAGCTATGGGTCCCTTATTTCACTGCCTTTGCAACTTTGAACGGTCGCTAAACGAACCTTTGCAAGTTGAGGGGTTACCTGTCGTTGCCAAAACGGGACTTTTTCAACGTTTCAGGCAAAATGGAAGTCTCAGGTTTCTAGCCCTCATGGTTCAGGAGTCAAAATCTACTCTGAGTTGAGCTTTGGAGCTCTGAGCTGCAAAAAAAAAAAACTCGTGGGAAATGGAGGGTAGTCCTCGACTTACGACAGTCCCGTTTAGTGGCCGTTCGAAGTTTACAACGGCCCTGAGAAAAGTGATGACTTACGGCTGTTTGTGGCACTTAATGACCGCTGCAGCGCCTGTGCGGTCATGCGATCAAAATCCATCCGCTTGGCGCAACGGACTCCTATTTATAATGATCGCAGTGTATCGGAATCACACGATCCCCTTTTGCAACTGTGTTCCTAACTTAATCATGGCTGTGATCCGCTTAACGACAGTGGCAGGCAAGGTCATAAAAGGGGACAAATCTCGCTGAACAAACTATCCCGCTTTAGCAAATGGAAATTTGGGGGCTTCGTTCTCATCGTAAGCCGAGGACTTGCGACCTTACGGCAGTCGGTATCAGGCAAAATTCAACGTTTCTTCTCTCCCAAGTTCAGATAGATGATCTCTTTTTCTCCCTCTCCGGCCAGGTCTTCAAGGCCCCCCTTCCTGCTGGACGGTCCTTTGTCAAAACAGGGTGACCAACATTTTCCTGGCGGTCGGGCAAGATCTGTACCTTCTGGATGACGCAGCCTACAACCTGGTGGTAGGTGTGCCAAATCCTTTTTTTATGAAATTGTTGGTATTTCTGCAGGGCGTCTGTAAGGGCTGGAATTCGGATGCTTAACCACATTCCTGACTACATAAACCATGTGTCAGGACTCCCAACAAATCCACCCCCATTCAAATCAAAAGTCTCCAGCCACATCACTCAGAGGAAAGAAAATTGATTTATTAGAAGTGGCCGTGTTGGCGTTAGCTGGATGCAGCTGATACTAAAATACATCTTCCTGTGGGGATACAAAACAAAAACAGTTACAGAAAACAAGCGAAGCCCCTTTTATTCCTTCACTTTGTTTCCAAGCTCTGAATATTCTTGATGGAAGCAAAAAAAAAAAAAAAAACTCCCACACAAACAGTTACAAGAAGAAGGGAAAAAGCAACACAAAACCAGGCAAGAGAAGGGCTGGAGAACGTCCATGCCAGACTCAGAGAGGAGCCATAAACTGGAGATATTTCCATGCTTTGTTTCCAGCGCTTGTCTGTACGCATGTCCGTCCTCTTATCCAGTTGTCACAGCTGCAGCCCACAAAGAGGATCAAGGCCCTCTCCTTCGGAGTAGACCCCGTCTCTCCCTGATCCTCTCCTCCCTGCATGCCCTAGGATGGAGAGGGGATGGGCCTGGTCCTCCTCTGACTGCCCAGCCGGCCTCTGCCCTTCCCCAGCCTCCTCCACAACCTCCGGAGCCACACTTCCACTCCCTGTCGGCTGTTCCTCCTCTCCCTCAGAGTCAGACTCCACCAGGGGCATGACACATTTCACCCTTGACCCTGGTCATCCCCTCAACCCCTGGCTGTCTATTCTCCAATGGGACACCTCCATAGCCCGGAGTCATCAATCATGTTCTCCAGTCATATCCTTGCGCTCTGACAACTTTGGGCTGCCACTGTTCTCCCCTGCTCCCTTTTTGCTGGCCGCTAAAAAGACCAAAGGAGTATGGTTAACACCATGGTTTGTAGCCAGAGGTTGGGCATCGGTGTTTTTGCTGAGGCAAGACGTCTTTGAGGGGCTGCCCCCAAAGAGGAGGGGGATCCACTTATTTTCCGAAGCATCAGAAGGCAGGACAAGAAGCAAGATGCCGCCATTTTAGGAGTCACCAGGATTTCCTTATCTTGGAAATCTGTCCGTCTCAATTGTCTGGCCTGGGGAACCTCCTTCCAGGGAATTTCTGCTGCTGAATTTGAATTTTGACCCTATTTTGTAGGACTTCGGTTATGTCCGCTCGTTTAGTGGCCGTTCAGAGTTCCTATGGTGCTGAAAAAAAAGGTTATTTGCCACTGATCCTCACACCTGCAGCATCTCCATGGCCACTAGCCCCGAATTTGAGTGCCTGGCACAACCAACATATATTTGTGACAGGTGCAGCATCCCGGGGTCATGGGATCACCATGCGTGTCCTTCCCAGAGGGTTTCCAACAAGCCAAGCCAATGGGGAAACCAGGATTCACTTCATGTCCACCACGAAAAGGTCATAAAATGGATCCTGACTCATTTTAATGACCACAATCATGGGCCCGATGGGGGTTGAAAATCAACGACCTGCAAACCTAAGGGGATGAGTCAATTTGGGGAATGGCATCGGGGTCTTGAATTTAACCCGGTGGTCTCTTTTCCTTTCTGTAGACCCTGCCTGGCCTCAGTCCCCACGCTGGCTCCTTCCTCAGGATGGCCGTGTCGTTCAACCACCGGTTTTTGGCACTCTTCACCAACACCGGCTACATATGGATGGGCCGATCGAACTTAAAAGTGAGATCCAAATCCCAGAATTCCCCTGGCAGCATGGGTGGACTTCAGCTCCTAGAATTCCCCTGCCATCGTGGGTGGACTTCTACTCCCAGAATTCCCCTGCCATCGTGGGTGGACTTCTACTCCCAGAATTCCCCTGCCATCGTGGGTGGACTTCTACTCCCAGAATTCCCCTGTCATCGTGGGTGGACTTCTACTCCCAGAATTCCCCTGTCATCCTGGGTGGACTTCTACTCCCAGAATTCCCCTGTCATCATGGGTGGACTTCTCCCAGAATTCCCCTGTCATCCTGGGTGGACTTCAACTCCCAGAATTCCCCTGCCATCACAGGTGGACTTCAGCTCCCAGAATTCCCCTGCCATCATGGGTGGACTTCTACTCCCAGAATTCCCCTGTCATCATGGGTGGACTTCGACTCCCAGAATTCTTCTGTCATCATGGGTGGACTTCGACTCCCAGAATTCCCCTGCCATCACAGGTGGACTTCAGTTCCCAGAATTCCCCTGTCATCATGGGTGGACTTCAGCTCTCAGAATTCCCCTGCCATTATGGGTGGACTTCAGTTCCCAGAATTCCCATCAGCATGGGTGGACTTCTACTCCTAGAATTCCCCTGCCAGCATGGGTGGACTTCGACTCCCAGAATTCCCCTGCCATCACAGGTGGACTTCAGCTCCCAGAATTCCCCTGCCATCATGGGTGGACTTCTACTCCCAGAATTCCCCTGTCATCATGGGTGGACTTCGACTCCCAGAATTCCCCTGCCATCACAGGTGGACTTCAGTTCCCAGAATTCCCCTGCCAGCATGGGTGGACTTCAGCTCCCAGAATTCCCCTGACAGCTAACTTTAGACAGCCAAGCAAATATTTTTCGATTAGTCGGCTTGGTTGTATCCATCCCTTGTTTTCTTCTTCTTCTGCTTCCTGTCAGGAAAAAATGGCTGAATTCACTTGCGACTACCGATCCCCTCCCAAGCAGATGGCCTGGTAAGTACCCCTAAAACCGCGGGGTTCCTTCTGCCTTTCCCTCAAATTGATTACAAGCAGTCCTCCACTTACAACAGTTTTGGTGGCCACGATATGAAAAAGAGGTTGAGACTCTAGAATAAGGGGTCTTCTTCAAACTTGGCAAGTTTAGGAGTTGTGGACTTCAACTCCCAGAATTCCTCCTCCAGTCACGTTAGCGCAGGAATTCTGGGCGTTGAAGTCCAAAAGTCTTAAACTTGCCAAGTTGGAAGACCCTTGGGCTAGCTGGATGAAAGGAAGGCAGAGGGAAGAATAGATGATTGATAGGATGAATGGATGGAGAGAGAGAGAGAGAGATGGATGATGCAGATTATACAAAAATCTACATACAGAACTAGATAGAGAGATAAATAGAGTGTATGGCTAGCTGGCTAGCTGGATGATAAACAGACAGAGGATGGGTGACATAGATTATATAAAGATCTAGATCAGGGGTCTTCCAACTTGACAGCTTTAAGACTTGTGGACTTCAACTCCCAGAGTTCCTCCTCCAGCCATGTTAGCTCAGGAATTCTGGGAGTTGAAGTCCACAAGTCTTAAACTGGCCAAGTTGGAAGACCCTTGTGATAGATGACGGATGGATGGACAGATAGATATGGATGGGTGGGTGGGTGGGTGGGTGGGTGGATGGATGGATGGATGGATGGATAGATAGATAGATAGAGATGGGGAGACAACAGACAGACAGACAGACAGATGATAAAATTCAGGAGTCTTTAAACTTGACAGCTTTAAGACTTGTGGACTTCAACTCCTGGAATTCCTCCAGTCATGTTAGCTCAGGAATTCCGGGAGTTGAAGTCAACTTCTTAAGCTTGCCAAGTTGGAAGACCCTTGTGATAGATGATGGATGGATGGGTGGAGATGGATGGGTAGATAGAGATGGATGGATGGATGGATGGATAGAGAGATAGATAGAGATGGATGGATGGATGGATGGATGGAGAGATATGGAGAGATGGATGGAGAGATGATAAACAGACAGACAGATAGATTATAGAATTCAGGGGTCTTCAAACTTGACAGCTTTCAGGCTTGTGGACTTCAACTCCCAGAATTCCATGTTAGCCCAGGGATTCTGGGAGTTGAAGCCCACAAGTCTTAAACTTGCCAAGTTTGAGGACTTTGTTCTAGAAAGAGTGCAGAGAAGAGCCACAAAGAGGATTAGGGGATTGGAGGCTAAAACATACGAAGAACGGTTGCAGGAACTGGGTAGGTCTACTCTAATGAAAAGAAGGACCAGGGGAGACATGATATCTCAGGGGCTGCCCCAAAGAAGAAGGAGTCAAGCTATTCTCCAAAGCCCCTGAGGGCAAGACAAGAAGCAATGGATGGAAAGTCATCCAGGAGAGAAGCAACCTAGAACTGAGGAGGAATTTACTGACGGTTATAATAATTAGCCAGAGGAACTCCTTGCCACCAGAAGTTGTGGGTGCTCCATCACTGGAGGATTTTAATCAGAGATGGGGCAACCATTTGTCTAACATAGTAGAGGGTCTTCTGCTTGAGAAGGTGGGCTGGACGAGAAGACCTCCAAGGCCCCTCCTGACTCTCTTGTTCTTTTCTTCTTAATATGACAGGTGTACTCGACAGCACAGCCGGCAGCGTGCTGTTGTGATGGCCTGGGACCGGTGCCTTGTGGTGGCTGGAAGCGACCAGCAAAGCATCCAGTATCCTTACCCAAAACTCAAAAACAGTCCTGAAGAACCTGGTTGAATTTGCAACCAGGCAGAACGCTGGGCCTCCATGGTTTGAACCAGTCTACCTTAGGATGTGGCTGGAGTTCTCTAAACTTCTGGGGTCTCTTGAGGTTGGGGCTCATGGCAAGGATCAGCAGAGATCATCTTTCTCCCATCGATTTCCGAAGACCAGCTCCACGATTCCTTAACACTTAACCCTCAGATACCCTCTGAGCGAAGATTCGCACCTGGTCCCAGAGCTGGACGGGGTGCGCATTTTCTCTCGCTCCACCCACGAATTCCTCCATGAGATCCCAGGTGGGTTTACCTGGCTCGACCATGAACAAAGAGGACTAGGAACTTTCCCTGATGTTTGAAATCAGGGGTCTCCAACCTTGTCAGCTTTAAGCCTGGAGACTGGGGAATTCTGGGAGTTGAAGTCCTCCCGGCTTAAAGTTGACAAGGTTGGAGACCCCTGGTTTAAATAGTCCAAATGTGAACGAAGAGGACTAGAAAGTTTCCCCAACGTTTAAATAGTCGATAGTCGAGACTTCCCACCCCATTTTCTCTTTCAGAGGCCAGTGAGGAGATCTTCAAAATCGCCTCCATGTCGCCCGGGGCCTTGCTGCTCGAAGCTCAGAAAGAATATGAGGTAAAATAAGGCGACTCAGAAGGGCTGGAACGAAAAATGCTAGAAAAATCTCTCTTGTCCTTGATGTATGACTGCAATGAATAGAGTGGAATGGAATAGAATATGGAATAGAATAGAATAGAATAGAATAGAATAGAATAGAATAGAATAGAATAGAATAGAATAGAATAGAATAGAATATAGAATAAAATATAGAATAGAATACAGAATAGAATAGAATATAGAATAGAACATAGAAAAGAATAGAATAATATCGAATAGAATATAGAATAGTATAGTATAGAATAGAATATAGAATAGAATATAGAATATAGAATAGAAATACAAATAGAAATAGATGGTGAATATGATAGAATAGGATTGGATAGAATAATGAATAGAATAGAAATAGAGTAGAATCGAATAGAATTCTTTATTGGCGAAGTGTGGTTGTACATAGAAGGAACTTGTCTTGGTGCAAATGCTCTCAGTGTACATAGAAGAAAAGATACATTCGTCAAGAGTCAAGAATCATCAGGTACAACACTTAATGATAGTCATAGGGTACAAATAAGTCATCAAATCATACTAGGAAACAGTCAATCTAAATCGTAAGGATACAAGCCACAAAGTTACAGTCATACAGTCACAAGTGGGAGGGGATGGGTGATAAGAAGCGATGAGAAGATTAACAGTAATATTAGTGCAGACTTTCTAAATAGTTGGACAGTGATGAGGGAATTATTTGTTTAGCAGAGCAATGGCGTTCGGGGAAAACTCTCCTTGTGTCTAGTTGTTCTGGTGTCCCGTGCTCTATAGCATCATTTTGAGGGAAGGAATTGAAACAGTTTATGTCCGGGATGTGAGGAGTCTGTAGATATTTTCACAGCCCTCTTTTTGACTCACGCAGTATACAGGTCCTCCATGGAAGGAAGGTTGATAGCTATTGTTTTTTCTGCAGTCCTAACTACTCTCTGGAGTCTGTGTCTGTCTTGTTGGGTTACAGAACCAAACCAGACAGTTCTAGAGGTGCAGACGACAGACTCCATCATTCCTCTGTAGAACTGGGTCAACAGCTCCTTTTGGGCAGTTTGAGCTTTCTGAGTTGGTGCAGAAAGAACCTTCTTTGTTGGGCTTTTTTGATGACGTTTTTGATGTTGGGTGTCCATTTTAGGTCTTGTGATATGATAGAACCTAGAAATTTGAAGGTCTCTACTGTTGATACGGTGTTGTCTAGTATTGTCAGAGGTGGTAATATGGGAGGGTTTCTCCTAAAATCTACCACCAATTCTACGGTTTTCAGTGGAGCCCAGAATCGAAGTTGCTAAGTGAGAAATTGGTTGAATGAGTTTCGCCCCATTTTATGACTTTTTATGACTTTGCTTGTTTAGCGAATCCCTGCTGTTGTTCAGTGAGTCACCCGGTCGTTAAGCTAATCGGCCTCCCCCCCCGTTGACTTAGCTGGTCAGAAGGTTGCAAAAAGGGATCATGTAGAAAGAAATGTTGGTTCAGGTGACCCCCGGACACTGCGACCGTCATAAACACAAGTCAGTTGCCAAGCGTCCACTTGTAAATCGCGTCACCCTGGAATGGTACAGCAGTCATAAGTGTGGAAAACGGCTGTAAGTCCCTTTTTGGGGGGGGGGGGGCTGCCGTTGTAATGTTGAGCGGTCACTAAGCGAACCGTTGTAAGTCGAGGACTGCCTGGACACTCCTGGCGCTAACGCGGCAGAGATATTCACAAAAGGGATCCCTGAACGAGATGCAATCGTTTGGAAAGGCCCCAGTTCACGGGGTGGGATTCAGATTTTTTTAACAACCGGTTCTGTGGGCGTGGCTAGGTGGGCGTGGCCATGTGACTAGGTGGGTGTGGCTTGTTTTTTTGTTTTGCCCCCTGGGGTGAAGCAGTAAGACAAGGAGGGGGATCCTGGCCCAGCTGATCATCGGGCGGGAAAAAAAAGAAAGATACCTTAAGGAGTGACTGGGCAGGGGAGAAGGCAGTCAGCAATGTTGAGCATGAGTGGACTATAGAAGGAATAGATCAGACATCCAGCCCTTGCTTATCCATGGAGACCGAGGGGAGCAAGTGGCCAGGTTGAAGTTTCTGGGTGTTACCCTAAAAGAGGACCTGACCTGGGAGGCTCACATTGCACCCCTGGTCAAAAGGGCCCAGCAGAGATTAGACGACCTGAGGCTTCTCAGGAAACAACAACTGGATGGAAAACTGCTGGTGACCTTCTACCGCTGCACCAGAGAGAGTATCTTAACATACTGCACACCTGTGCATGGTTTGCCAATTGCAAGGGGCAGATAGGACAGCACTCCAGAGGGTTAATGTCATTGCCCAGAGGATCCTGGGTTGCCCTCTCCCCTCTTTGGAAGAGCTTTATAGCTCCCGCTGCCTTAATAAGGTTCAAAACATCCTCAAAGATCCATCTCATCCTGGGCAGCCCCCTTTTTTTTTAACTATTACCACCTGGCAGACGGTACAGGATAATAAAAACAAGGGCAAACAGGCTGAAAAACAGCTTCTCTCCCAGGGTGGTAGCTCTTTTGAATTCAACTATATAGTGCAGTGTTGGTGTGGTGTCAGGGGTTTTTTGGGTTCGATGTGTGGAGGGTGAAGGATGTGTCTTTGTGTTTATTTTCATGGTCATGATGTGCACTGAAGATGGTGCTTGATTTCGTTGTACGAGGTGCAATGACAATGAAGTAAACTAAACTAATCTAAACTAAATTAAACTAAACTAATCAGGGTCAGCTAGGGCCACGATTTGCCAGTTCTCCGAACTGCACAGAATCATAACAACTGGTTCTATAGAACCAGTCCAAACTGGTCCAACCCCCGCCCCATTTATAATTTCAAGGAAAAGTTTCATTATGAAGCATCAGTCCAAGATGCTTAAGCAGGTAGTCCTCAACTGACAACAGTTCATTTAGTGACTGTTCGAACTTACAACGTTACTGAAGAAAGAGACTTATGACCGTTTTTCACAACAACCGTTGCAATATTCCTCCGTAGTCAAAATTCAGCCGCTTGGCTAACCGACTCACATTTATGATGGTTGCAGTATCTCCAGCAATCCCCTTTGGCGGCCTTCTGATAAGCAAAGTCAACGGAGAAGCCTGGTTTGTTTAACGACCGTGTTCCTAACTTAAGAATGGTGGTGATTCACTTAACAACGGTGGCAAGGAAGGTTGTAAAAATGGAAGAAAATTCACTTATCCCTGTCTCGCGTAGCAGCTGAAAAATGTTGGACTCAGTTGTAGTCAGTTCTGGTGTCCAGGTAGTCCTTGAATTATGACCACAGTTGAGCGCCAAATTTAAACTGGTTGTGTTCGTCTCTCCTGTCAGAAAGAAAGCCAGAAGGCAGATGAATACCTGCGTGAAATCAAGGACCAGAAACTGCTTTCTGAGGCTGTCGAGCAATGCATTAAAGCAGCCAGCTATGAACATTCCCCGCCTATCCAGAAAGCTCTGCTCCAGGTAAGAGGGGGATAGGTAAACCTCTGCAGAGGGTTTGGGCCCAGCCCTTTGCTCAGGTGGGAGAACAGAGGGAGGGTTGGGATAGACCAGTGATTAGCAAGCTTAACAAGTTGAAGATGGGTGGACTTCAACTCTCAGAATTCCCCAGTCAGCATGCTTTAAAATACATGGACTTCAACTCCCAGAATCCCCCAGCTAGCATGCTTTAAGATGGGTGGATTTCCACTCCCAGAATTCCCCAGCCATCGTGGTGTAAGATGGGTGGACTTCCACTTCCAGAATTCCCCAGCCAGAAAGCTTTAAGATGGGTAAACTTTTAACTCCCAGAATCCTGCAACCAACAAGCTTTAAGATGGGTGGACTTCCACTCGCAGAATCCCCCAGGCAGCATGCTTTAAGATGGGTGGTTTTCCACTCCTAAAATTCCCAAGCCATCATGGTTTAAGATGGGTGGACTTCCACTTCCAGAATTCCCCAGCCAGAAAGCTTTAAAATGGGTGAACTTTAACTCCCAGAATCCCCCAACCAACAAACTTTAAAATGGGTGGACTTCCACTCCCAGAATCCCCCAGCTAGCATGAGACTCCCAGAATTCCCCAGTCAACATGCTTTAAGATGGGTGGATTCCACTCCCAGAATTCCCCAGTCAACATGCTTTAAGATGGGTGGACTTCAACTCTCAGAATTCCCCAGCCTGCACGTTTTAAAATGCAAGGACTTCAACTCCCAGGATTCCCTTTGCAAGCTTTTCCCACTTGACACCATAAGGACTACAAACTTGCGCTTTTTAAGAAGAAAATAATTCCTTCGTTCGCTCTTTTCTTTCTCTCTCCTTGTAGGCAGCCTCTTTTGGAAAATGCTTCATCGACAAATATGCACCGGAAAATTTTGTCGAAACCTGCCGAGATCTGAGAGTGCTTAACGCCGTGCGAGATTACCAGATTGGGATGCCCCTCAGCTTCGACCAGTATCCTTTCCGGATGGCGGAACCAAAATGGATCACGGGATTTCCTCCCCGCCCCCCACAATTTTTTTGTCCCTCCGGTTTTATCGTGCAAAAATTTGCTTTCTCATCAAAGCAACAAAAAGACAGGGGGTCCTTGACTTATGACCCCAATGGAGGCTTGGCGGGGCTGTTGTTAAGTGAGTTTTGCCCCATGTTATGACCTTTTGTCTCATGGTGGTTCAGCAAGTCATTAAGCGAATCTGGCTTCCCCATTGAGTTTGGGCATCCGACGGTCGCAAAAGAGGATCAGGTGGCCGCAGGCCAGTGCAGCCGTTGTAAATATGAGTCAGTTGCCAAATGTCTGAATTTGGATCATGTAACCAAGGGGATGTTACAATGGTCGTAAGTGTGAAAACAGGCCATAGGTCACTTTTTTCTGATCCAATATTACCTTCAGTCACTAAATGGATGGTCGAGGTCTGCCTGTAATTTGGGGAGGGGTAACGTACAAGCTTCTGATCTCCTGTCCTTCAAGATACGTGAACCAACGAATCCTAGAAAATTCTTAACAGATGATTTACAGATATAAACAGCTGACCAAGGAGGTTTTACTGGATAGGTAACTTAATTTCTCCTATAAATGTATCGCACGTCTGGGTTAATTTCCCTCCTCTTTTCCATCTAAAAACGGACAAATCTTGATAAATCTCAGTTTAAGGGCTGCTCTGGCTTACTAGAGTCCAAGGCTGAACATCAGTAGAAGTCAAAATTGTTTTTTATATTATTGTTATTATTATTATTATTAGTTTGGTGAGATTCACAGCCTTTGGGGCTGGTTGGTAGCTCAACAGCTCGAGTCCTAACCAAGGACCTAGGAACTGTTCAGATACCGTCGGAGGATATAAGCTGTTCCAAGTAGGGTGGGTTTTTTTGTTCAATCAGGGTATCCAAGTCTGATAAATTCAGGATTTCCAAATAGCGAGGCAGCCCTTTCGGTATTGCTCCAAGGGCTCCAATCACAATTGGAGTAACACACGATTTCTTTTTCCAAAGTCGCTCAACTTCCATTTGTAAGTCCTCATACTTCGTGATTTTTTTCTTGCTGCGTGTCTTCAATTCGTGCATCACCAGGTATTGCAATGTCAGTGAACCAAATCCTTTTTCTCCTCAACTATTGTTATGTCAGGTGTGTGGTGGGCCAAGTCCCTGTCCGTCTGAATTCTGAAGTCCCACAAGATCTTGACTTTTTCATTCTCCAGAACCTTCTCAATAACAACTTCTTCTTCTTCTTCTTCTTCTTCTTCTTCTTCTTCTTCTTCTTCTTCTTCTTCTTCTTCTTCTTCTTCTTCTTCTTCTTATTATTATTATTATTATTATTATTATTATTATTATTATTATTATTATTATTATTATTATTATTATTATTCAGTTCAATTTGGTTGATTCTTTGAGACATCCTGGATAGTTTTCTTGGCAAGTTTGTTAAGAACTGGTTGGCCATTGACTCCTTCTTGGGGTTAAGATAGATTGACAGGCTTAAAGTCAGCCAGCCAGCTTTCATGCCTAAGATGGGACTAGAACTCACCGTCTCCTGGTGATTGGCCCAAAGTTACCCAGCCAGTTTTCATGCCTAAGGTGAAACTAGAACTCACTGTCTCCTGGTCATTGGCTCAATGTCACCAAGCCGGCTTTCATGCCTAAGGCGGTACTAGAACTCACAGTCTCCTAGTGATTGGCCCAAAGTCACCTGGCACCTCAGCCACTATACAAAGCTGGCTTTTTTGTAGCCAAAATAGCCTGTCCCTAAAGCTGGAGGCTCTCTTTTGGCTCCCGGTTAGAGACTGAGCCCTGTTCCATGGAAATGCATGCCTGTCACAAACCACGGCTTGTATTCTAGCCGTGTGACCTGACCCTTCAGCCGTTGTGTCTTAGGGTGGTTTTAAGAAGACTGTATCCCATCGCCATCAAGATCTGCGAGTATCTCCGTCTCTCCGAATTCCAAGGAATAAGCCGGATTTTGGCCCACTGGGCCTGTTACAAGGTACGATCCAGAAAGCCATCATTAAGTGGGAACAGCCTCCCCTCCCCCCTCCCCGAAATTGCATCTTGATGCAACGGTTCTTATCTTTGAGTGCCGGTTATCAGTCCCCTTCGTTCGTAACTCCGAACAGTCGCTAAGCGCAGATGGCCTATAATGGCATTTTTAACACCCACCTCTTCGTTCTCAGGTTCAACAGAGAGACAAATCCAATGAGGAATTGGCCCAAGTCATCAACCAGAAACTCGGTGACGCTGTGGGCATTTCGTATGCGGACATCGCGACGCAGGCTTACGAGAGCAACCGGCCAGAGCTGGCTATCAAGGTTCGAAGGGAAATGGGTTGTGATCCATTCCCGAAGAAGGAAGGAAGGAGGGTCCTAAGGAGCAGGAAACAACAGGGCTTCTCAGAATAGGAATAGGATGAATGGGCTGGAAGGGACCTTGGAGGTCTTCTAGTCCAACCCCCTGTCCAAGCAGAAAATACTATACCATTTCAGACAGGTGGCTGTCCAGTGTCTTCTGGAAAAACCTCCTATGTTGGAACACCACGACCTCTGGTGCAAGCTGTTCCACTGTTCAGAGGAGTGGGTTCCCTCCTGGCCATTTCCCTGACATGCTACCTTTCGAGATGCAAGGCATTCGTCTCGCCCGCCTGGAAAAATCCCAGATAGCTTCAGCTTTGATCTAGGCCAGGGGTGTCCAACCTTGGCAACTTTAAGACTTGTGGACTTCAACTCCCAGAATTCCTCAGCCAGCTGGCTGAGGAATTCTGGGAGTTGAAGTCCACAAGTCTTAAAGTTACCAAGGTTGGACACTCCTGATCTAGGTGTTCTGCAGGCGGTCTGGGCCCAGCCACAGGCAGCGAGAGCCAAGTCCTAAGTTGTCCTGCTAGATCGGGTGTTTTTTCAACCTCAGCGACTTGAAGAAGTCTGGACTTCAAACAACTCCCAGAATTTCATGATGGAAATCTTGTGAGGCAAGATTTGTTGTTTTTGCAGCTGCTGGAATACGAACCCAGACCGGGAAAGCAGGTTCCTCTTTTGCTGACCATGAATAAAAGCCAGCTGGCGTTGAGCAGAGCCATCGAGAGCGGGGACAGCGACCTGGGTAAATCGGAGGGGAGGGAAGGATGGAGAGAGAGAGAGAGAGAAGATAGAGATTGAGAGAGAGAGAGATGATATATGATAGACAGCAGACAGACAGATATAGATAGATCAGAGAGAGAAATGAGATAGGTAGATAGGTAGATGTGTGCGCGTGTGTGTGTGTGTGTGTGAGAGAGAGATGATAGACAGCAGACAGATATAAATAGATAGATGATAGATAAGAAATAGATTGATAGATCAATGAGAGAGATGAGATAGGTAGGTAGATATGTGTGTGTGAGAGAGAGTGATGATAGACAGCAGACAGACAGATATAGATAGATCAGAGAGAGAAATGAGAGATAGGTAGATAGGTAGATGTGTGCGCGTGTGTGTGTGAGAGAGAGTGATGATAGACAGCAGACAGACAGATATAGATAGATCAGAGAGAGAAATGAGAGATAGGTAGATAGGTAGATGTGTGCGCGTGTGTGTGTGTGTGTGAGAGAGAGATGATAGACAGCAGACAGATATAAATAGATAGATGATAGATAAGAAATAGATTGATAGATCAATGAGAGAGATGAGATAGGTAGGTAGATATGTGTGTGTGAGAGAGAGTGATGATAGACAGCAGACAGACAGATATAGATAGATCAGAGAGAGAAATGAGAGGTAGGTAGGTAGATGTGTGCGCGTGTGTGTGTGTGAGAGAGAGATGATAGACAGCAGACAGACAGATATAGATAGATCAGAGAGAGAAATGAGAGATAGGTAGATAGGTAGATGTGTGCGCGTGTGTGTGTGTGTGTGAGAGAGAGATGATAGACAGCAGACAGATATAAATAGATAGATGATAGATAAGAAATAGATTGATAGATCAATGAGAGAGATGAGATAGGTAGGTAGATATGTGTGTGTGAGAGAGAGTGATGATAGACAGCAGACAGACAGATATAGATTATAGATGTGAGATAGATAAGAAATAGATGAGAGAGAGAGAGAGATGAGCGATAGATTAGATAGATAGATAGATAGATAGATAGATAGATAGATAGATAGATAGATAGATAGATAGATAGATCACATATGGATGGATAGAGATATATAGAGAGATGATAGATGGATAGATAGATGGATAGATAGATAGATAGATAGATAGATAGATAGATAGATAGATAGATAGATAGATAGATAGATAGACATGGATGGATAGAGATATATAGAGAGATGATAGATGGATAGATAGATAGATAGATAGATAGATAGATAGATAGATAGATAGATAGATAGATAGATGATAGGATAGATAGATAGATAGATAGATAGATAGATAGATAGATAGATAGATAGATAGATAGATAGATGGATGACATGGATGGATAGAGATATAGAGAGATAGGTATATAGAAGTAGATGATAGATAAGATAGATGGATAGATGGATGGATGGATATGGATGGATGGATGGATAGAGATATATATAGATATAGATGATAGAAAGGAGAGATGATAGATAAGATATAGACAGATATAGATGAGAGAGAGAGATGAAAGATATAGGTAGATGAAAGGTAAATAATAGATAGATGAGAGAGATGATAAATATAGACAAAGATATTGCAATAGATATGAAGGTGAGCGGATGGATATTGATATAGAGAGATATCAAGGTAAGTAGCGAGAGAGAAAGGGAGGGAGGGAAAGAATGAATCGCAATAAAAATACAGAATATCCAGCCATTTTAGCAATCTTTCCCTCTGAAGCCCCTGCAGTTTATGCTAAGGCAACCTCCTCTAGAATATATCCTGCCAGGGGAAACGCAAGAGCAAATTAAAAGCTGCTATCTCGGCTGCGAATTGCAGGCCCCACCTTCCCCAGCCGAGAGGCTGGATGGAGCAGGCTGGCAAACATTCTCCTTTCCTTTCTTTCCCCCCGCCTCTTCCTGCTCAGTTTACACCGTCATCTCGCGCCTGAAGGACGAACTCGACCGGGGCGATTTCTTCATGGCTTTACAGAACCATCCCGTGGCGTTGAGTCTCTATCATCAGGTGAGGTTTTTGGGCCACATGCTCCGTTGCTGGGGCTGGCCAGGCTGTACAGAAGCCGGCCGAGATAGAGAGAAACAGACCGGACCCTTATCTGCGCATCTTCAGATTTTGGGCTGAAGGATTCTGGGTGTCTCTGACCAAACAAAAATTCAAGTTCTGAGCCTCCTTGCTGTGCATGAAGGGTTTCTGGCCACTGTGGAAGAGTGTTTTTTTCAAACTTGGCAAGTTTAAGATGGGCGGACTTCAGCTCCCAGAATTCCCCAGACAGCATGGCAGCCATGTTGTGGCCCTAAAGCATAGCTGGCTGAGGAATTCTGGGAGTTGAAGTCCACACATTTTAAAGTGGCTAAGGTTGACGGCCTCTGCTCAAATTTTGGGTCCATGAATAAGGAAATAAATAAAATAAATAAGATAAAATAGATCTGAGGTAAAAGTCTCCAAATAATGTGTTTTAAGCCTCCAAGACTTACTCCAGGGGACAAGAGGGGAAGCATATACATTTAATTTAATAAAAACAAATGTAATTAAAAAAAAATGAAAAGGTTCTTTAATAGAAAAAAAACGAAGAGCCATGAGAACGAGAATGATTAATCGATTTATACACAACCTTTTTCATGTATGGCTCTTGTCCCTCCTCAGTTCTGCAAACATAAGGAGCCCAACACACTTAAAGACCTCTACAATCAAGACGACAACCACCAAGAACTGGGCAACTTCCACGTCCGTAGCAGCTA
>CM066333.1:5086096-5096096 GCA_033807585.1 Hydrophis major | reverse complement strand
GCATGTTTACTTCTGTAAACCTATTTTCCATATTTCACTAATCTATTAACTATTTCTAGCTTTCATATTTTTTCCTCTAGCCATTGATAAAATAATTCCCATATCTTATAATACTCAGTTCGCTCCTTCTCTTTAATTGCAAGTGCTAATCTGTTCATTTCTGCACATTCTAATATTTTTCTAATATTAGAAACGTTGCACGTTCTCCCAGTAGCCTGCAAATCTTTTTCATTTGTGGTTAAAACGGGAGATAGACAAACCACAATTAAGTTTAATGATCCCTCTCTTGCTCTCTGAAAGTTTCTAGCCCTTAAAGTTCTGGTTGAAATCTCCGGAAGTGGGCCTGGAAATATTAGGAAAGGGAGGCCGACAGAAAAGAGAAGAGAATAACAGAGTTGGAAGGGATCTTGGAGGTCCTCTAGTCTAACCCCTTCAGGCAGGAAACCCTATACTATTTTAGACAGCTATCCTTCCAGTCTCTTCTCTCATTTTCTCCTTCCATCCCTTGCTTCTTATCCTGCCTTCAGGTGCTTTGGAAAATAAGTTGGCCCACTCTTCTTGTTAGTGCTTTGATTTTTTTTTTTATTTAAGTTTGGCTTCAGGGATTTTTTTTTTTACAAAGTAGATTCAACCTGCAGGATCTGCTTTCTTCCTCAGTGGATCGAGGGGCGTGTGGCCAGTCTGCAGAACGCAGTCGACGAGTACTACAAAGCCAAGAATGAGTTCGCAGCCAAGGTGAGGGAACAAGGCCCCGAGGGCCAAAGAGAGCCTGATTCTCAGTGGTGGGATTCAAATTTTTTTACTACTGGTTCTGTGGGTATAGCTTGGTGGGTGTGGCAGGGGAAGGATACTGTAAAATCCTCACCCCCACTAACCAGTCAAAGGTGGTATTCCAAACTACTCAAAATTTCTGCTACCAGTTCTCCAGAACCAGTCAGGACTTGCTGAATACCACCTCTGGTCAACCTTAACTTACAATTGCAATTGTGACCAGAATTTCTCTTGGCTGTGGTGAGTTGGCCATGGTGAGTTGATTGTGGCGAATTGACTGTGGTGAGTTGGCCATGGCGAGTTGATTGGTGGCAAGTTGACTGGTGAGTTGACTGTGGCGAATTGACTGTGGTGAGTTGGCCATGGCGAGTTGATTGTGGCAAGTTGACTGTGGTGAGTTGACTGTGGCGAATTGACTGTGGTGAGTTGGCCATGGCGAGTTGATTGTGGCAAGTTGACTGCGGTGAGTTGACTGTGGCGAATTGACTGTGGTGAGTTGGCCATGGTGAGTTGATTGTGGCAAGTTGACTGTGGTGAGTTGACTGTGGTGAGTTGACTGTGGCGAATTGACTGTGGTGAGTTGGCCATGGTGAGTTGATTGTGGCAAGTTGACTGGTGAGTTGACTGTGGCGAATTGACTGTGGTGAGTTGGCCATGGCGAGTTGATTGTGGCAAGTTACCTGTGGTGAGTTGACTGTGGCGAGTTGACTGTGGCGAATTGACTGTGGTGAGTTGGCCATGGTGAGTTGATTGTGGCAAGTTGACTGTGGTGAGTTGACTGTGGCGAATTGACTGTGGTGAGTTGACTGTGGCGAATTGACTGTGGTGAGTTGGCCATGGTGAGTTGATTGTGGCAAGTTGACTGGTGAGTTGACTGTGGCGAATTGACTGTGGTGAGTTGGCCATGGTGAGTTGATTGTGGCGAATTGACTGTGGTGAGTTGGCCATGGCGAGTTGATTGGTGGCAAGTTGACTGGTGAGTTGACTGTGGCGAATTGACTGTGGTGAGTTGGTCATGGCGAGTTGATTGGTGGCAAGTTGACTGGTGAGTTGACTGTGGCGAATTGACTGTGGTGAGTTGGCCATGGCGAGTTGATTGTGGCAAGTTGACTGTGGTGAGTTGACTGTGGCGAATTGACTGTGGTGAGTTGACTGTGGCGAATTGACTGTGGTGAGTTGGCCATGGTGAGTTGATTGTGGCAAGTTGACTGTGGTGAGTTAGCCATGGCGAGTTGATTGTGGCAAGTTGACTTTGGTGAGTTGGCCATGGTGAGTTGACTGTGGCAAGTTGGCCATGGCAAGTTGATTGGTAGCAAGTTGGCTGTGGTGAGTTGGTCATGGTGAGTTGGCCATGGCTACATGGCTGTGTCGAGTTCTCTGGGTCAAGTTGGCCATGGTGAGTTGACTGTAGCAAATTGATTGTGGTGATTTGGCTGTGGCGAGTTGGCTGTGGTGAGTTGGTTGTGGTGAGTTGGCTGTGGCTAGATGGCTGTGGCGAGTTGACTTTGGCAAGTTGGCCATGGCGAGTTGATTGGTGGCAAGTTGACTGTGGTGAGTTGGTCATGGTGAGTTGCCCACAGCTAGATGGCTGTGTTGAGTTCTCTGGGTCAAGTTGGCCATGATGAGTTGACTGTAGACAATTGACTGTGGTGAGTTGACTGTGGCGATTGGCTCTGGCGAGTTGGCCATGGCAAGTTGGTTGTGGTGAGTTGGCTGTGGCTAGATGGCTGTGTCGAGTTCTCTGTGGTGAGTTGATTGTGGCAAGTTGGCTGTGGTGAGTTGGCCATGGTGTGTTGACTGTGGCAAGTTGACTGTGGCAATTTGGCCGTGGTGAATTGACTGTGGCAATTTGGCCGTGGCAAACTGACAATGACGAATTGACTGGTGATTTGGCTGTGGTGAGTTGATTGTGGCAAGTTGGCTGTGGTGAGTTGGTCATGGTGAGTTGGCCATGGCTACATGGCTATGTCGAGTTCTCTGGGTCAAGTTGGCCATGGTGAGTTGACTGTAGCAAATTGACTGTGGTGAGTTGACTGTGGCTATTTGGCTGTGGTGAGTTGGCTGTGGCTAGATGGCTGTGGCAAATTGGCCCTGGCAAGTTGGCCATGGTGTGTTGACTGTGGTAAGTTGACTGTGGTGAACTGACTGTGGCAATTTGACTGTGGCGAATTGACTATGATGAATTGACTGTGGTGAGTTGGCCATGGCTGGATGGCTGTGGCAAGTTCTCTGTCATGAGTTGGCTGGACTGTGGAAAGTTGACTGGCGATTTGGCCGTGGTGAATTTGACGGCGGCAAATTGTCTTAGACCCATCTGGAAAGCAATGTACTTTTTCCTTCTTCCGCTCACCAGGCCTCTGAAGACCAGATCAAGCTGTTGCGTCAACAGCGTCGCTTTCAGGACGACTTCGATAAACCCTACGTGGATCTTTCTCTGCACGACACCGTCTACAACCTCATTCTGGACGGGAAGCACAAGTTTGCCGAGCATCTTTACCGGGACTTCCGTATCCCCGATAAACGGTGAGGACAGTCCCGGGGAGAGGGCTGGGGTTCGGGAAGCCCAGGGCAAAGGGCTTGAACCCCTGCCCCACACCAGCTGGCTTGAAAGTGTTCTGACCCAAACCTTGTTCCAAGGAAACGAACACGAAACAGAGGGAACAGCAAAACCTTTGAATGATTCTCTATGAATTCTGTTCCTTCCCGGTTAAAAGGCTGTTTCAAATTAAGTGTCTCTGATAAGAACGAGCCTTGCCAAGGTGGTGCAAGGCTGCCAAGAACACTAGATAAAGTTGCCAAGAAATAGTTCAAACACAAAGAGTCTTCAAACACAAACTAAGATATTCCGAACGTCCACAAAGCTTGAGTGCAAAAACTTATTTGCTTCCTGCACAGAACTATGGTTTCTCAGCTGGCTTTTATCTCTTAAGGGAGGGGCCATTACCTTGCAGCCTTACTCCAGAATCTCCTGTGCTGCTGCAGTTGCTCTTTCCTTTGAGTAGCCCTACGTGCACGCACCCTGGGCACAGGCTCCTCGGGGTCCTCTTCCTCACTACTGCCAGCCTCCACAAGCTCTGAAGGCTGCCTTCTACTCCCTGATGGTCCTGGCCCCCTCCCTGCATCCCACGCAGGCCCCTCATCCAAGTCCTCGCTCTCCGAGACCTCAGCCAGCCACACCTGCTGCTGACGAACCACAACAGACGGGCGGGCCTATTCCTTCTCAGAGTTCTGATTTGCTGCCACTCAGGAATAAACCGGGTTGGGTTAATCCAGGTGACTCGAGATAGAATAGGTAGTCCTCGGCTTACAACCACAATTGAGCCTGTTGCTAAGCAAGACAGTTGTCAAATGGGTTTTGACCCATTTTTACGATCTTTCCTGTCCCGGCTGTTAAAGGGAATCATGGACAGAATGTCAAAAAGAGTTGGAAGGGACCTTGGAGGTCTTCTAGTCCAACCCCCCCCCCCCGTTCAAGCAGGAAACCCTACACCAGTGATGGCGAACCTTTTTCTTGTGGTGTGCCAAAACCTGCATGGCGGTACCCACAATGCCCCCGCCCTGCCCCCTTACCTGTACTGCGCACACACGCATCTCCCAGCTGATTTTTGGCCCATTGGAGGCTGTTTTTGCCCTCCCGGAGGCTCAACGGGAGCCTCTGTAGCCTCGGGAGGCCGAAAAATGGGCCTTCCGGAAATACCGGAAGTGCCTGTTTTCAGCCTCCGGAGGGCTGGCTGGGGAATTCTGGGAGTTGAAGTCCACAGCTTTTAAAGTTGCCAAAATTGGACACCCCCTGACTTAAACTCTGTATGAAGATGGACTGGAATGAGATAACTCATATATTCTCGCTCAGCTTTCCTCAAAAAAAGTCACGTGTGTCTTCCAACACATCTGGAGAATCTCAAATTGGAGACAGATATACTAACTGGTATACAGCTGAGACTGTATCACAGTATCAGCACAGTATCAACAATAGAGACCTTTAAATTTCTAGGTTCTATCATCTCTCAAACCTAAAATGAACACCCAACATCAAAAATGTCATCAAAAAAGCACAACAGAGAATGTTCTTTCTGCACCAACTCAGGAAGGCCAAATTGCCCAAGGAGCTGCTGATCCAGTTCCACAGAGGAATTATTGAGTCTGTTGTCTGCACCTCTATAACTGTCTGGTTTGGTTCTGCAACCCAACAGGACAGACACAGACTTCAGAGGGTAATTAGGACTGCAGAAAAAACAATTACTACCAACCTTCCTTCCATTGAAGACCTGTATACTGCATGAGTCAAAAAGAGGGCTGTGAAAATATGTACAGACCCCTCACATCCCGGACATAAACTGTTTCCACTCCTACCCTCAAAATGACACTATATAGAGCGCTGCACACCAGAACAACCAGACACAAGAACAGTTTTTTTCCCAAACGCCATCACTCTGCTAAACAAATAATTCCCTCAACACTGTTCAACAATTTACAAAGTCTGCACTACTATTACTGTTAATCTTCTCATCACTCCTTCTCACCCCATCCCCTTCCATTTGACTATTTCCTAGTATGATTTGATTGTTGATTGTACCCTATGACTGTCATTAAGTGTTGTATGTTATGATTCTTGAATGTACCTTTTCTTTATGTATACTGAGAGTATTTACACAAAGACAAATTCCTTGTGTGTCCAATCACACTTGGTCAATAAAGTATTCTAGTCTAGTCTAGTCTAGTCTATTTTATTCACTCTACTCTACTCAATTCTATTCTGTTGTACTCTATTCAGTTCTACTCTACTCTACTCTACTCTACTCGATTCTAATAAAGATATTTGTTCTTGATCTGTTCCCTTGCTGTCTTGACAGGTTCTGGTGGCTGAAGATCAGTGCCTTGGCGGAACAAGGGGCCTGGGAAGATCTAGAGAAGTTCTCCAAGTCCAAAAAGTCACCTATTGGCTACCTGGTGAGAAGATGACCGGGAAATGGTGGTGGGTCTGTTTTCTTAACTCAACACACTTGAATTCTACAATTTCTCAGGGAGATATCCCCGGGGGAAAAGTAGACCCATCAAGAAAAGGACACCACCAGAAATGTTTCTGGATTTTTGTAGGGCGTTGTGTCCCAATCTGGGGCATGTCCAAGTAGATGGACCTGAAATCCCGGAATTCCAGAGTCAACATGGCCATGGATGAGAATTCTGGGAGTTGAAGTCCGTAGTTAGGAACTATTCTTCCAAGCTGTCTTGGATGGATCTTGGGAAACCTTGTCCAAAATTTTCACTACCAATTTTTTGAAGGGCTAAAAAGTCAAGTTGGAGGGTGTGTGTGTGTGTGTGTGTGTGTTTTGTTTCTGCAGAACTGAGTAATTGTATCTTCCCTCCCAGCCATTTGTCAAGATGAGACCTCAATTCCTTGCCTTTGTTCTGTTCTGTTTACCCGAGGGTTTTACATAAAATAAAAAAAGATAGAAAGAAAGAGATGGGAAAAGAAAAGAAAAGAAGGGAAGGAAGGATTAAGATGGAAGGAAGGAAGGATCGAGAATAGAAGGAAGGACTGAAGTGGATGGATTGAGATGGAAGGAAAGAGAAGTAAAGAAGGAAGGATTGAGATGGATGGAAGGAAGGATCAAGATGGAAGGAAAGAAGGAAAGACTGAAGTGGATGGATTGAGATGGAAGGAAAAAGGAAAGAAAGGAAGGATTGAGATGGATGGATGGAAGGAAGGAGAGATTGATGAAAGGAAGGAAGAAGGAGGAAGAAAAGGAAAGAAAGAATAAAAGAAAAGTAAGAAAGAAAGAAAATCCCTAACCTTATGAAATATAATGACTTCCGACCATCCCTTCAACAGATCTTAAAATTCCTTGACATTTCCACCGAGGTGGATCAAGGTCTGAAAAAAAAAATAAACAAGAATCAGCCTTGGGTTTTCTCCTGTGATTGGCCTGGCCCTTTGCACCCGATCATTGTGTGGTCCCCTTTCCTCCCTTGCAGCCCTTTGCAGAGATCAGCATGAAGTACGGCAGGCCGGGCGAAGCCAAGAAGTACGCCGCCCGAGTCACCCCCGAACAGAAAGTGAAGGCGTTCCTCTTGGTGGGGTAGGTAGCAGGCGTGCCCCCCCCAACCCTCCCCGGAATCTGAGTCTCCCCACCCCCTTAAATTTCCTGAGTAGTGGGACCCCAGATATGTGGGGTTGGGCTGCCTTCTCGGGCAGGGGAGGCTTTGTAAAATAATTCGCTTTACCTTCGAAAGCAAAGGGAAGACGGGAACGCCTGAAGCCAAGTGTCTCCTCGGGGCTCCGGTTGCAGGGAGGAGCCCTGACTGGCAGCAAGGGAGAAGGGGGAAGCAAAGGTGGCCCGAACCCGAAGGTCTCCCAAATACCCAAGCTGTTGCCGCCCACCCACCCACCCGAGGATGCAAGGGGGGGGGGAATTAAGTCATCCCCGAAAAGATGTCCTAGCCGTTTTTTCGGGGGTCAAAAAAAAAATAAGGCTCCGGCCTTATTATGTGAGAAACACGGTATTCACTTAGCATTCAGCTTTGCTGCTGAAAATCTCCGGCAAGGGATCGAATGAGCCTTTGGCTCTTTTTAATGTCATTTTTCTTCCTCCTGTGGCCGTAGGGACTTCACTCAAGCCGCCGAAGCCGCCGTGGAGCGCAAGAACGAAGCAGAAATGGCACTCATCCTCTCGAAATGCACCGACGCGACCGTGGCGGCCAAGCTGGAGCAGGCGAAAGCTCAACTGGGAAAGAAATGAGCCTTTGCACACCATTCACCAGTTACTTCTCACTGGCCCTGCCGGGTGCCAAAAAAAAAAAAAAACAACTCTGGCCCAGTCCAGAAGCAGCTTTGCAACTTCCCAGAGTTTGGGACTACAGTCTCCATCCTCCCCAGCCGGCCCTCTGACCGATGCACCTGGACGGAAGGGCCGCCAAGTTGAACTGAAACAAGGACAACTGGGGAGACTTAGGGAAGATTTGAACTGAGATTTGTTGATGGGAATGCCCATTCTGAATGTTGGGGTGCTGGTTTTTTGTTTTTTTGGAGGGGGTGTGAATTAAAAAAAACACAGCACCCCCTTCTCTTCTCTGTCCTGAATTATGGGAGGGAGCGCCACAGAAGGAGCGACAATTTCAAAAAAGACACTCGTTTTCATGGATTTTATTCCTTGTTCCATCTGCCCCAAACTATTTGGGGGGGGGGGAATAAAATCCAATTGGGGCCATTTCAAGGCCGTTTCTTTGCCCTCCTGGGTCAAATCATAGAGCGGAAAGGTTTGATGTTGGGAGATATTCTTGGTTATCGCCCTCCGCCTGCCTCAAGTTTCTGAGCGGCCCGCACAAGGCTTTCGTTTTCAGCGAAAGGGGGATATTAAAGTTTTCTTTGAAATCAGCAGATTTTGCGTTGATTTTGTAGACTAGATTGGGTGGTTTGTTTGGCAGTGGAGAGGGTTGAGAGAATGACTGGCATAAAGTCACCCAACCGGCTTTGGTGCCTAAAGCAGGTCTTGAACTCACTGTCGCCAGATGATCAGCCCAGTCACCCAGCTGGCTTTCATGCCTAATACAAGACTAGAACTCACTGTCACCTGGTGTTTGGCCCAAAGTTATCCAGTTGGCTTTCATGCTTAAAGTAGGACGAGAACTCACCATTGCCTGGTGATCGGCCCAGTCACCCAGATGGCTTTTATGTCTAAGGTGGGACTAGAACTCACTGTCACCTGGTGATTGGCCCAAAGTCACCCAGATGGCTTTTATGTCTAAGGTGGGACTAGAACTCACTGTCACCTGGTGATTGGCCCAGTCACTCAGATGCCTTTTATGTCTAAGGTGGAACTAGAACTCACTGTCACCTGGTGATCAGCCTAGTCACACAGATGGCTTTTTTGTCTAAGGTAGGACTAGAACTCACTGTCACCTGGCGATCAGCCCAGTCACCCAGATGGCTTTTATGTCTAAAGTGGGACTAGAACTCACTGTCACCTGGCGATCAGCCCAGTCACCCAGATGGCTTTTATGTTTAAAGTGGGACTAGAACTCACTGTCACCTGGGGATCAGCCCAGTCACCCAGATGGCTTTTATGTCTAAGGTGGGACTAGAACTCACTGTCACCTGGCGATCAGCCTAGTCAGCCAGATAGCTTTTATGTCTAAGGTGGGACTAGAACTCACTGTCACCTGGCGATCAGCCTAGTCACCCAGATAGCTTTTATGTCTAAGGTAGGACTAGAACTCACTGTCACCTGGTGATCAGCCCAGTCACCCAGATGGCTTTTATGTCTAAAGTGGGACTAGAACTCACTGTCACCTGGCGGTCAGCCTAGTCACCCAGATGGCTTTTATGTCTAAAGTGGGACTAGAACTCACTGTCACCTGGTTTTCATAGTGTTTCCTGGTGATTGGACCAAAGTCACCCAGCTGGCTTTCGTGCCTCAGGCAGGACTAGAATTCACGGTCACCTGGTGATTGGCCCAAAGACATCCAGCCAGCTTTCATACCTAAGGTGGGACTAGAACTCACCACCTCCCGATTTCTACCCTGGTGCCTTAACCACTAGACCAGGGGTGTCCAACCTTGGCAACTTGAAGATTTGTGGACTTCAACTCCCAGAGTTCGGCTGAGGAACTCTGGGAGTTGAAGTCCACAAGTCTTCAAGTTGCCAAGGTTGGACACCCCTGCACTAGACCAAACTGGCTGCCTTAGCAAGGAGATGTGGGATGCAGAGGGGATGAATTGGGTGACCACTGAGAGAATCATTCTAGAAGAGAAGGCGCCTGAGCTTGATCGAATGGGGAAAAATCTGAAGAAAAGTCAAACGTAAGTTTCGGCCCCTTCTCCAACCTCTGCTCCTGCCATACCAACTTACCTCACGAAATCAGCCTTCATTTGCAAAGAACTTCGCACCACATTTTAGAAGCGGCCTTTGAGGTCCCACCGATGCTGGTCTGTGAGATGTGACGCTACTCTCCGAGCACCCAGCTTCAGGAATAGTCTATCCTAAAAGGCCAATTTTCTGGGACAAGGAAAAACAAAATGCCCCTTTTCCGTTTTGCGGCATTTCTGGAAGGCATCTCTCAACCTCTTGACCAGGGGTGGAGAACGATGGCCCTTTTGTGTCTTGTGGACTTCAACTCCCGATCCAACCTCTATATCCGTTTGCTTCCTTTATGCATCCCCCCATTTCTCTCTCTCTCTCTATCTATCTATCTATCTATCTATCTATCTATCTATCTATCTATCTATCTATCTA
>CM066333.1:5068596-5083596 GCA_033807585.1 Hydrophis major | reverse complement strand
TTGTCTTCTGGATGAGTTTCCATCCCTTGTTTCTTCTTTTGCCTTCTGGTGCTTTGGAAAACAAGTTGACCTCTCTCTCTCTCTCTCTCTGGCTGGGAATGGTGGGAGTTGGAGTCCACTCATCTTAAAGCACACCGGCTGGGGAATTCTGGGAGTGGATGCCCATAGATAGGTCTTAAACCAGGGGTCCCCAACCTTGGCAACTTTTTAAGCCTTGTGGACTTCAACTCCCAGAATTCCTCAGCCAGGTTTGCTTTTAAGATGGTTGAAAGCTGGCTGAGGAATTTTGGGAGTTGAAGTCCGCAAGGCTTAAAGTTGCCAAGGTTGGAGACCCTTGTCTTAAACCACTTGGGCTGAGGAATTCTGGAATTGGAATTTACCCCTCTTAAAAGCTTGCAGCCTGGGGGATTCTGGGAGTTGGAGCCCACCTATCTTCCAGACTCCTTGGGGGAAGGGTTGTCTGTTGGTCTTCCTTCTAAAAGAGATGTTTTGGGTGGTCTTCCCTGAGATAACCTCCCCCAGGACAACTAGGTAAGAACTGATTTCTCCAGCTCAAGGGTTTTCCAACTTGGCCAGTTTAAGACTTGTGGACTTCAACTCCCAGAATTCCTGAGCTAACATGGACTGGAGGAGGAACTCTGGGAGTTGAAGTCCACAAGCCTTAAAGCTGTCAAGTTTGAAGACCCCTGCTCTGGATTTTTATATAATCTATGTCACCCATCCTCTGTCTGTCTATCATCCGGCTAGCCAGCCAGCCATACACTCTATTTATCTCTCTATTTATCTCTCTATCTAGTTCTATATATAGATTTTTATGTAATCTATATCATCCATATCTATCTATCTATCTATCTATCTATCTATCTATCTATCTATCTATCTATCTATCTATCTATCTATCTATCTATCTATCCATCCATCCATCCTATCAATCATCTATTCCTCTCTCTCCCTTCCTTTCATCTGGCTAGCCCAAGGGTCTTCCAACTTGGCAAGTTTAAGACTTGTGGACTTCAAATCCCAGAATTCCTGTGCTAACATGACTGGAGGAGGAACTCTGGGAGTTGAAGTCCACAAGTCTTAAAGCTGTCAAGTTTGAAGACCCCTGCTCTGGATTTTTATATAATCTATGTCACTCATCCTCTGTCTGTCTATCATCCGGCTAGCCAGCCAGCCATACACTCTCTGTCTCTCTATTTATCTCTCTATCTAGTTCTATATATAGATTTTTATGTAATCTATATCATCCATATCTACCTACCTACCTACCTACCTGCCTATCCATCCATCCATCCATCCATCCATCCATCCATCCTATCAATCATCTATTCCTCTCTCTCCCTTCCTTTCATCTGGCTAGCCCAAGGGTCTTCCAACTTGGCAAGTTTCAGACTTGTGGACTTCAACTCCCAGAATTCCTGTGCTAACATGACTGGAGGAGGAATTCTGGGAGCTGAAGTCCACTAGTTTTAAAGCTGTCAAGTTTGAAGACCCTTGCTCTAGAAAGAGTGCAGAGAAGAGCCACAAAGAGGATTAGGGGACTGGAGGATAAAACATACGCAAGAGCGGTTGCAGGAACTGGGTAGGTCTAGTTGAATGAAGAGAAGGACTAGGAAGGACTGTCAAGTTTGAAGACCCCTGTGTCCAGCTCATCCTTCCTGCAAAGGACCAGACATTTCCTGAATTCTACTTCATTTTCTCCAATTAAAGGGCAAAGGGCTTTTTGCCATCCAGAACATCAGGAAAGGGGACACGATTTTCGTGGAAAAACCTGTGGTATCAGCTCAGTTTCTTTGGAATGCTTTGTATAAATACAGAGGTAAGTGGATGAGGGGCCACCTGTCCTCACAGGGACGGTGCCTGTGGCATGTTTCCAGTCATGGGTTTGGATACACAACAACTGGGCCACGTTTGTGACCGTTTGGCAGTGTCCCACTGTTGCACGATTGGTGTTTCTGATTGTGGTGCTCGCTGAGCTGGGTGGTTTTCTTGCAAACGTTTCATGACCCAGCTAGGCAACATCATCAGTGCTAGAGGGGAGTGGGATGCAGGGAGAGGAGGAGGAAGAGGAGGAAAAGAAAGGGAAGACTGTGGGGTCTTTGGTGCTCTCTGAGCTTGGTTGCTTTCTTGCAAGACGTTTCATGACCCAACTAGGAAACATTTTCCGGGCCAGAAGGGAGTAAGGTTTGTGGAGAGGAGGAGGAGCCGGAGGACTGCGGGAGTCCTTGGTGCTGTTTGAGCTTTGCTGTTTCCTTGCAGACATCTCATTACCAAACTAAGTCACATCATCAGTGCCAGAAGGAGTGGTGTTTGTGAGGAGGAGGAGGAGGGGAGGAGGAGGTGGTGGTCAGCGGGATCCTTGGTGCTTTCTGAGCTTGGTTGCTTTCTTGCAAGACGTTTCATGACCCAACTAGGTAGCTTCATCAGTGCTTAGAAGGAAGAGAATTTTATGGGAAAGGAGAAAGGAGAGGAAGGGCGGTGAGTTCTTGCACTCTCTAGCTCAGTTGTTTTCTTTCAGACATTTCATAGGCAAACTAGGTAACACCATCAGTGCTAGAGGGGAATGCGGGGGGCGGGAGTTGTTCTCTGTTTATATTCTAGTGGCTTGAAGGTCTGTCAGTCTTGCTGTGGGGGTGGTTTTCTTCTTGCTGGTTCGTCGATTGGGATATTCGTTTGTCCATTCACGACAATTCTAACACATCGGGGGCGGGTTGTTGTTGTTGTTATTATTATTATTATTATTATTTGCAACCTCCCCTTCCCCTCCCCCCCTCCCTTTTAGCCTGTGACCACTGCTTACGCGCCCTAGAAACTGCTGAGGAAAATGCTCAGAGGCTGCTGGGAAGATTCCAGCTCCTTCCTCACCCAGAGAAATGCAGCATTCGAAAAGAGCTCCATCAGTGCTGTCCCAGCTGCCAGGTAAACCAGGATTGGCTCTGTGTGTGTGTGTGTGCTTGCGTGCTGTTAATTTTTTTTTTTTTTAAAGTCATTTGTAATGGCAAAGCCTTATCACCAAGCTCAGAGAGCACCAGGGACTCCACAGTCCTCCTCGTTTCTTTCTCCTCCTCCTCCTCCTTGTCCTTTTCCTCCCTGCAAATCCCACTCCTTTCTAGCACTGATGTTGTTACCTACTTGGGTCATAAAATGCCTGCAAGAAAAACCACCAAGCTCAGAGAGCACCAATGGACTCCACAGTCGTCGTCATCCTCCTTCTCCTCTTCTTCCACCTTTCCTTCTCCTTCTCCTCCTCTTTTCCTTCTCCTTTTTTCCTCCTCCTCCTTTTCCTCCTCCTCCTCCCACCTGCAAATCCCACTCCCTTCTAGCACTGATGATGTTACCTACTTGGGTCATAAAATGCCTGCAAGAAAAACCACCAAGCTCAGAGAGCACCAATGGACTCCACAGTCGTCGTCATCCTCCTTCTCCTCCTTCTCCTCTTCTTCCTCCTTTCCTTCTCCTTCTCCTCCTCTTTTCCTCCTCCTCCTGCTCCTCTTTTCCTTCTCTTTCTCCTCCTTTTCCTCCTCCTCCTCCTCCTCCCCCCTGCAAATCCCACTCCCTTCTAGCACTGATGATGTTACCTCGTTGCGTCATGAAATGTCTGCAAGAAACCTCCAACTCCGAAAGTACCATGGACCCCATAGTTGTTGTTGTTGTCCTGCTCCTCCTCTTCCTCCTCCTCCTGCTCCTCCCCCTCTCTTTAAACCCCATGTCAGGATTCCAGCAGTTACCCCCCCAATTAAATCATGAGTCTTGAGCCAAACTTCCAAAACTTCAAAAGGATTTATTGGGAGTTAACATGCCGGCATAACCTGGGTGTAGCCGACTCTGAGACAAATCATTCATTGTCACCCTTGACACCCTGGTCTTCCCTCCACCCCTCTGGGTGTATCCTAATTCATATCCTCCAATGGGACACCTCCATAGCCCAGAGTCATCAGTCAGGCTCTCCAGTTAGATCTTTGTGCGGCAGAAACTTCAGTCACCTAGTTACTATCTCTGAAAAACTATTGATGGAATGCGCTTTCGGTTTCCAAGCTGCCTCACTGCTCCCCCCTCCCTTTCTATTGGCAACTCTAAAAAGACCAGAGAAATATTTTATGAGTTGACACCTCACTGTTTCTAGCATTGATGACGTTACCTAGAGGGGTTATGAGATCTCTTCAAGAAAACCAGCTCAGAGACCACCTTGAGCTACAAATATTCTCCTTTGCAGGTTGCTCTCCATTTAACAACCATTCATTTAGCGACTGTTCAAAGTTACAACAAAGTAACGGACGACCCCCCTTTTTCACACTTACGACCGTTGCAGCCTCCCCGTGGTTATGGGATCAAAAATTCAGAAGCTTGCCAACTGGCTTGCTGAATTGTCTTGCTGAGCCATGGGAATTTTGGGGCTCAGTTGTGGTCGTAAGCCGAGGACCACCTGCGTTGGCAGTGTGACTTTTCTTTGTGTTGCTGTCTTGTTGCTTCCCAGGTGGCCTACTGCAGCCCTGAGTGCCGCCAGGCCGCGTGGAATCAGTACCACCAGGTTCTCTGCCTGGGACTCTCCAAGCAAGACCCCGGTCATCCTCTCAACAAACTGCAGGAAGCTTGGAGGTAAGGTGTGTGGGTGTGTTCGGGTTCAAGAGGAAATGCTTTGAAGCAGCTGCACAATTCTTTCAAAATGGCTTCCGTAGGGAATAGGATGGAATGGAATGTAGATTAGAATGCAATAGAATAGAATGGAATAGAAAATAGAAAAGAAAATAGAATGGAATAGAATGTAGAATAGAACAGAAAATAGAGTAGAGTAGAATAGAATGGAATGGAATAGAATAGAAAATAGAAAAGAAAATAGAATGGAATAGAATGTAGAATAGAACAGAAAATAGAATGGAGTAGAATAGAATAGAACAGAAAATAGAATAGAATAGAATAGAATGGAATGGAATAGAATAGAAAAGAAAATAGAATGGAATAGAATGTAGAATAGAACAGAAAATAGAATGGAGTAGAATAGAATAGAACAGAAAATAGAATAGAATAGAATGGAATGGAATGGAAAATAGAAAAGAAAATAGAATGGAATAGAATAGAATGTAGAATAGAACAGAAAATAGAATAGAATAGAATGGAATGGAATAGAATAGAAAATAGAAAAGAAAATAGAATAGAATAGAATGGATCGGGGCGGGTTGTTGTTATTATTATTATTATTATTATTATTATTATTATTATTATTATGGAATAGAAAAGAAAATAGAATGGAATAGAATGTAGAATAGAATAGAAAAGAAAAGAAAAGAAAATAGAATGGAATAGAATGTAGAATAGAACAGAAATAGAATAGAATAGAATAGAAAATAGAAAAGAATAGAATAGAATGGAATGGAATGGAAAATAGAAAAGAAAATAGAATGGAATAGAATGTAGAATGTAGAATGGAATAGAATAGAATAGAATAGAATAGAATAGAATAGAATAGAATAGAATAGAAAAGAGAAAAGAAAAGAAAATAGAATGGAATAGAATGTAGAATAGAACAGAAAATAGAATAGAGTAGAATAGGACAGAAAATAGAAAATAGAATAGAATAGAATGTAGAATAGAATAGAAAATAGAATGGAGTAGAATGTAGATTAGAATAGAATTGAATAGAATAGAACAGAACAGAAAATAGAATAGAATAGAATAGAAACAGAAACAGAATGGCATGGCATGGTGTAGAAGAGAAGAGAATATAAAAAATAGAATGGAACAGAACCGAATTCTTTCTTGGCCAAGTGTGATTGGACACACAAGGAATTTGTCTCCTTTGCAAAAGTGTACATGCAAGGAAGAAGTGATAAAATGATGATCATCATCACGAAATCCAATATATATTACCAGGGTCTCTTGCAACGGGTCGGTTAGGGTCGGTTGCAGGCTATGCGTTGCATCTTGCAAAGCCAATCTGTGGGTCATCACTTTCTCTCTCCAAGGGATTGGCTTAAAATGTCCATTTTGTCTCTGGAAGTTTCTGGAATTTCCTATTTTTTTTTTCTTTCCCCTTTTAAACCCCCTCCCCCTCTTCTCCTGTCTAGGAACATCCACTACCCCCCGGAGACTTCGAGCATTATGTTGATGGCCAGAATGGTGGCGACCGTCAAGCAGGTGCGTGTGGGCTGTGCCCGCCAGTGAAGACGGGGCATCTGCAGGCTAAGCCTCCTGGGAATACAGCTAGTCCTCGAGTTACGACCACAGTTCAGCCCCCAAATTCCTGCTGCTAAGTGAGACTGTCGCTAATTCCATGTCATTAAGGTCACGAAGGGGTCGTTGAGTGAAATTTCATTTTGTTCCAGGCAAAAGACAAAGAGTGGTGGATCAAACTTTTTTCTCAGTTCTGCAATAAAACCGCCAACGAGGAAGAAGAGATCATTCACAAGTTGCTGGGAGACAAATTTAAGGTGAGGACGTTTTTTCAAAGAAAGGATCATAGATGGCCATGGTGTCCTATCTCCACTTCCTCTTCCTCCTCCATTTCCTCTTCCTCCTCCACTTCCTCTTCCTCCTCCACTTCCTCCTCCTGCTCCCCCTCCCCTCCCCTTCTTTTCTCCTTCCTCCTCCTCCTCTTTTCCTTCTACTCCTCCTTTCTCCCTTCTTTTCTTCTTCTCCTCCTCCTCCTCTTTCTCTTGTTCCTCTTTTTCTTCCTCTTTCCCTCCTCCTCTTCCTCCTCCTCCTCCTTCTCCTCCTCTTCCTTCTCCCCCTCCCCTCCCCTTCTTTTCTCCTTGCTCCTCCTCTTTTCCTTCTACTCTTCCTTTCTCCCTTTTCTTCTTCTCCTCCTCCTCCTCTTTCTCTTGTTCCTCTTTTTCTTCCTCTTTCCCTCCTCCTCTTCCTCCTCCTCCTCCTTCTCCCCCTCCCCTCCCCTTCTTTTCTCCCTCCTCCTCCTCTTTTCCTTCTACTCCTCCTTTCTCCCTTCTTTTCTTCTCCTCCTCCTCCTCCTCCTCTTTCTCTTGTTCCTCTTTTTCCTCCTCTTTCCCTCCTCCTCTTCCTCCTCCTACACCCCACTCCCTTCTCTTTTGCCATGCCATATTTCTGTTTTTAAATCTATTAAACGATGGGAGTGTCAAATCAAAACATTACTATTTTCTCTCTCTTGGAGGAATCACATTGTAGTTGCAGTAATGTTGGTGCAGATGCAACATTTCTCTCTTTGAATGCTTGCTTGAAATTAAATTAAAAATGGGAAAAGCCTTCTACTCCAGGGCTAGTTGTGCCAAAGCAGAATTTAGCAAGGGCAGAGGGAGAAACTTACAAGGGAGCTAAGGAGGGCCCTAGGTAGGCCGTGGGTCTCCCACTGGAGTCATTTTGTGAGAGTGTCCACAGCAGGCTGTTCAAATTTTGCCGCAGAAGGCATCCTTGGAAATAAATCTGGAGTCTGCGGGTTTGTGCTGACAGTGCTCACTTCATTCCGAAGAAAAGACACGGCTGTTTTAAAAAGTTTCGGTTAGAGAAAGATGTGGCTGCTTTAAAAAGTTTCGGTTAGGGAAAGATGCGGCTACTTTTAAAAGTTTGGATTAGGGAAAGACGTGGCTGCTTTAAAAAGTTTTGGTTAGGAAAAGATGCGGCTACTTTTAAAAGTTTGGATTAGGGAAAGATGTGGCTGCTTTAAAAAGTTTGGGTTAGGGAAAGACACAGCTGCTTTAAAAAGTTTAGGTTAAGGAAAGACTTGGCTGCTTTAAAGATTTGGAAAGAAATGCTCTGCTCCAATTTCGAAGCATCTTTGTGGTTGCAGGTGTGCGGTGCTACCCAGCCCTCCCTGGGTACCTTTGTGCTCTTTCTCACTTTCCATCTGAACCCATATCCGGGTTAGTTCATTAGCCAGGTTTTGTGTGGTGCAGATGCAATCAGTAAGACTGAGTTTCTTCTCCTTCTCCTTCCAGGGCCAACTTGAAGTCCTGCGGATGCTTTTCACAGAGGCTCTTTATGATGACCATCTCAGCAAGGTAAACCTCACACCTGTCCAGCCATTGTAGGCCTCCTTCAACCAGTGCAGGGACTATACAGGTAGTCCTTGACTGACCATCTCATTTGAGCCCAAAATTTCCTCTGCTAATCAAGGCAGTTGAGTGAATTTTGCCCCATGTTCTTGCCACCGCTGTTAAGTAAATCACTGCAGTTGTTAAGTTGGTATTAAGTGAATCCGGCTTCCCCATTGCTTGTCAGAGGTTGCAAAAGGGGATCTCGTGACCCAGGAGTCCGCAACGGTCATAAATACGAGTCAGTTGCCAAGCATCTTAATGTTAATCACGTGACCACGGAGAAGCTGTAGCGGTTATAAGTGAAAAAAGTTCATAACTCACACTTTTCAGTACTGTTTTAACTTTGAACGGTCGCTAAACAAACTGTTGTAAGTCATGGACCATGTGTAATTCCATGACTCAAGACATTTCACAGGAAGAGAAACACGGGTGGGATTAATTTGCGTGCTTCCTTATAGAGAAATATCTTGGCCAGGAATGTGCAACTTCCATCAACAAGATTTTGGGGTGAAAAAGCCATTTTGGAAAGGCTGGGGAAAGATTTTGGATCCTTTTCCAGCTTAGAACTCAGTGTGTCTTAACCTTGGCAATTTAAAGATCTGTGGACTTCAAGTCTCAGAAATCCCCAGCTAGCATGCTTCAAGTTGGGTGGAATTCTGGGAGTTGAAGGCCACATGTGTTGACTGAGGAATTCTGGGAGTTGAAGGCCACATGTGTTGCCTGGGGAATTCTGGGAGTTAAAGGTCACATATGCTGACACAAATTCTGGGAGTTGAAGGCCACATGTGTTGACTGAGGAATTCTGGGAGTTGAAGGCCGCATGTGTTGACTGAGGAATTCTGGGAGTTGAAGGCCGCATGTGTTGACTGAGGAATTCTGGGAGTTGAAGGCCACATGTGTTGCCTGGGGAATTCTGGGAGTTAAAGGTCACATATGCTGACACAAATTCTGGGAGTTGAAGGCCACATGTGTTGACTGGGGAATTCTGGGAGTTGAAGGCCACATGTGTTGACTGAGGAATTCTGGGAGTTAAAGGCCGCATGTGTTGACTGAGGAATTCTGGGAGTTGAAGGCCGCATGTGTTGACTGGAGAATTCTGGGAGTTGAAGGCCGCATGTGTTGACTGGGGAATTCTGAGAGTTGAAGGCCACATGTGTTGACTGGGGAATTCTGGGAGTTGAATGCCACATGAGTTGATTGGGGAATTCTGGGAGTTGAAGGCCACATGTGTTGACTGAGGAATTCTGGGAGTTGAAGTCCACATGTGCTGACTGAGGAATTCTGGGAGTTGAAGGCTGCATGTGTTGACTGAGGAATTCTGAGAGTTGAAGGCCGCATGTGTTGACTGGGGAATTCTGGGAGTTGAAGGCCACATGTGTTGTCTGGGGAATTCTGGGAGTTGAAGGCCACATGTGTTGACTAGGGAATTCTGGGAGTTGAAGGCAACATGAACTGACAGGAATTCTGGGAGTTGAAGGCCACATGTGTTGACTGGGGAATTCTTGGAGTTGAAGGCCACATGTGTTGACTGGGGAATTCTGGGAGTTGAAGGCCACATGTGTTGACTAGGGAATTCTGGGAGTTGAAGGCAACATGTACTGACTGAGGAATTCTGGGAGTTGAAGGCCACATGTGTTGACTGAGGAATTCTGGGGGTTGAAGGCAACATGTACTGACTGAGGAATTCTGAGAGTTGAAGGTCGCATGTGTTGACTAGGGAATTCTGTGAGTTGAAGGCCACATATGCTGACTGAGGAATTCTGGGAGTTGAAGGCCTCATGTGCTGACTGAGGAATTCTGGGAGTTGAAGGCCGCATGTGTTGACTGGGGAATTCTGGGAGTTGAAGGCCACATGTGTGGATAGGAATTCTGGGAGTTGAAGGCCACCTATCTGAAAGTTGCCCCTCCTGAAGACATGCATTGTTTCTGGGCTGCGGTTTGGGCCATTCTCCGAAAACCTTCCTCTGGAAAGCTTAGCCGTTTTCCCCATATCATGCAGAACTCAGTTCAAATACTTTAAGCTTGGTGCAAAATTTTACCAATTTTTAGGGATATGAATGTGGCACAATTTGCACCTCCCCAATGTGTACAATTCTTTTTTCTCTCCTACAGTGGTTTTCTCCCGAAGGCTTTCGGTCTTTGTTTGCCCTGGTTGGGACCAACGGACAAGGCATTGGGACGAGGTAAGTCAAATATATAAATTGAATAGCTATGGGCGGTCCTCGATTTATGACAGTTTATTTAATGACCTTTCAAAGTCACGACGGCACTGAAAAACAATGACTTAATTTTCATACTCATGTCTGTTGCAGCATCCCCAGGGTCATGTGATCAAAATTTGACCACTTGGCAACCGACTCTCATGACGGTTGCAGTGTCCCGGGGTCAAGTGATCCTCTTTTGCGACCTGCTGACAAGCAGAGTCAAGGGGGAAGCCAGATTCGCTTTAACAACCATGTTGTTAACACAATTGCAATGATTTGCTTAACGGTGGCAAGAAAGGTTGTAAAATGGACCAAAGCTCCCCTTGCCAATGTCTCACTTAGCAACAAAAATTTTGGGCTCCATTGTGGTTGTACGTTGAGGACTACCTATTCTGTATTCTGTATAGTGGTTGCAGTCCTTACATTGTGTGTTGTAAATGGGGTGGCTGGATTTTTGGGTTTGCTTAGGATGGGTTTTTTTAAAATAAATTTAATGAAGTTTCTATTAATTACATTTCTTAGTGCTTAACAAACATCATGTTGTCTGGGTATTTAATTTGCTTATCAATACCAATTCCATTCTCACTCTCCACCCCTTTTTTCCAGCCATTAGTAAAATAAATTTCATGTTCGATCATATTTTGTGTCTTCTTTCTGCCTGATTTTTAATGTCAATCTATCCATTTCTGCACCATCTAATATCTTAACTTTCTCTTCATCTTGTGGAGTTTCTTCATCTTTCCAATATTGTGTGAAGATAATCCTCACTGCTGTTAAGACATGTAATACAAAATATAGTACATACCGTATATACTCGAGTATAAGTCGACCCGAATATAAGCCGAGGCACCCAATTTTACCACAAAAAACTGGGAAAACTTATTGACTCGAGTATAAGTCGAGGGTGGGAAATGCAGCAGCTACTGGTAAATTTCAAAAATAAAAATAGATACCAATAAAATTACATGAATTGAGGCATCAGTAGGTTAAATGTTTTTGAATATTTATTTCAAAGAAAAACAGTAAACTAGCTCTGTAAGTGGAAAAGAGAGCCAACAAAACCAATATGGTATCAACAATAACTTTAAAAGTACAAAAACCTTAGCTCAATCAGCAACCAAGCTAAAACACAAGAGTTAAAATCCTTCAAAACTGGATTCCTCATCATCATCTGTATGTCCAAACAGAGTCACTCTCTCCCTTGCAAGAAAAAAGCATGTGTATGTGCTGCATGTACATCCTGTTTTGGAGAGCCACCATCTCTATCACAGCTCTCCCTCATGCCTCCATTGCATGTGCACACATGCCATGGCTCAGTAGTAGGTCAACATACAGATGTCACACTAGGTTCCCTCCTCAAAAGGAACATCCAACCTTTCTTGAGAAGTGCAAACTTCATCTGTTCAGGATTGTGGTGACAAAGGTGAAGGAGGATGGGGCTGAGAGAAGGGAAGGGAAGAAAAGATCATTGACAGGGAGAAAGACAGGGAGAAACACCTGGAAGTGTGAGCCCTCGAGTTTCCTTAGGGAAGACCAGACAACAAGGGGAGAGGAGAGGAGGAGGAGGAAGAGGAGAGTTAAAAAAAAAAGAGTGGGAAGCCAACTCACGTGTGCCATCAAAGCCAGGGGGAAGCGGGGCTTTCTCTGCCTGCTGCTGCCAGAGGAGTGCAGGGGGGGGGAGTGCGGGGAAAGGGGGTTCGTTCCAAGGCTCCACAAGCGATTACCAGATTTGCAGCTCCGTTTGTTGGCGAAGCTGGAAGCGCGCCCGTTAATGGGGAAGGAGAGCCCGCAGCTTCGAAAGTCTTTGCAACGTTGGGGACTGAACAGGAGAGCCGCAAACGCCGCGCTCCCCAGGAGAGGGCGGCCCTCTTCCACTCGGCGGCTCCCGCCACGGCGCAGCCAGGCACTTTGTCTCGCTGCCCCTGGAGCGCATGCGCTCTTTGCTGCTAGGGTAGGGGGCGGAGGAGGCTGCCTGAGCCTGGCGGTTTGTTGGCGAAGCTGGAAGCGCGCCCGTTAATGGGGAAGGAGAGCCCACAGCTCCGAAAGTCTTTGCAGCATTGGGGACTGAACAGGAGAGCCACAAACGCCGCGCTTCCCAGGAAAGGGCGGCCCTCTTCCACTCGGCGGCTCCCGCCACGGCGCAGCCAGGCACTTTGTCTCGCTGCCCCCGGAGCGCATGCGCTCTTCGCTGCTAGGGTAGGGGGCGGAGGAGGCTGCCTGAGTCTGGCGGTTTGTTGGCGAAGCTGGAAGCGCGCAATGCAGGAGCTCGCGGGGGCCCCGGGCACCCGTTAATGGGGAAGGAGAGCCCGCTTGGGGTCGCCTGTGTGGCCCTCAGCGGGTAGACAGCCGCGGCGGCGATGCTGCCCTGGAGGCGCGATCGGTTGCAGCCATGCCAGCGCAGGCCAGGCATGGTGCCGTAGCGGCTGACTCAAGTATAAGCCGAGGGCGGTTTTTTCAGCACAAAAAATGGGCTGAAAAACTCGGCTTATACTCGAGTATATACGGTACTTATCAATTGTTTTCTGATATCATCTCTAATAAAAACAGTTCAGGTTGAAATCTACATGTTTCCCTATTATCTTTTTTAACCAGTCTGTTTAAGATATTATTATTATTATTATTATTATTATTATTATTATTATTATTATTATTGCAATTTCCTTTGTTATATATAAAATTTTCATATGCACAATGGCAGTGTACTGTCTGGGTACAATCTCTTTTAAATACAAATAATAAGACTTATATACACATTAATTATAACCATTATTCACTCAGTCTATTCATCATAACCTTCACTTATCCTTATTAAACAGTTTCCATTATTTAATTAAATACTGTTCGGTTTTATCATATCGTTAGCTAATATCAGACCTTATAACCATCACATTTATCACCATTACCTTCCAAATCTAATAATGATATTTTCTTATCTTTATTTATTTAACATTCATTATTTAGTTATACATTTACTTCATTTTTAGTTACATATCCTCCTTGATTTTAATTTTCTGCTTCTATCTTCTAACCATTGATAAAATAGTTCCCAAGTTAAAAAATATTCTTGTGTTCTTCTTATCCTTGATCTCTAAAGTTAATCTACCCATTTCAGTTTAGGATGTTTTGAAGGGCTTCAGTTGCCTTGTGTCCTATGCCGATTCCATGTGGTTGTGGTAGTCTGTTGATGTTAATTATCAGTTAATAATTAATTGAGAATATGGATGTCTATTTTATTCAGGCTGGTCCTTGCTTCCCTGAAAATAAGACCCTGTCTTATAATTTTTTTGCCACCAAAAAAGGCACGAGGTCTTATTTTTTTGGGGGGGGGATGTCATCCACAGGGTTCTTTCCCTCTTTTTCCAATAAGATAAACAATAATCAAAGGGAACAGAAACCTTTTAATGAGTCTTACGAATCCCCAGTTAAAAGGCTGCTGCAAACTTATTAACTTGGATAAGCACAAACCTCACCAAAACTGGGCAAGGCTGCCAAGAATCACAGATAAGAAATATTTCACAACACAAAGAGTCTTCAAATACCAACTTAAGATACTGTAATGTCCATGAGGCTGAGTTTCAAAATGTCTTTGCTTCCTGCAAAGAACATTCGCTTCACAGCTGGCTTTTATCTTCTTGAAGGGGGGGCCATCACCTTGCAGCCTTACTCCCGAGTCACCCGTGGTGCTGCAGCTGCTCTTTCCTATGAGTAGCCCTGCGTACACACACACTTGCCACAGGCTCCTCAGGAACCTCCCCATCGCTGCTGCCAGCCCCCACAATCTCTGAAGGAAGCAGTCCACTCCCTGATGGTCCTGGCCCCTCATCTGAGGCCTCGTTCCCCTCAGCCGTCCGCACTTGCTGCCAGATAACCACAACATCCACTGACTAACCTCACTTGCATGTCCTGCCTCCCGGCCTCCATTTTGTTGTCAGAGGCCTTCAGGAACTTCTTCTTCTGCGTCCAGCAAGGCTTTCCTGAAGACCTCTGCAGCCCATAACAAGAGTTCTGGATCGATCCAGAGCTTTGTTCTCAGCTACAGAGGCCTTCAGGAAAGCCTTGCCAGTCTTGCTGGCTGCAAAAGAAATGGGCCGGCAAGGCAGGTGTGCGAGGCCTGGCTACAACTATCCAAAGGTAAGTAATAGGGCAGCTCCACACACACCCCAATACCCACCCTAGCTTAATTTTTACCTGTGAAATCTGGAGTGGGCAGGATCTTAATTAGGCCTTATTTTGGGCGGTAGGGCTTATATTGGGCACAAAAATCAAGCTAGGTCTTACTTTCAGGGTAGGTCATATTTTCGGGGGGAAACGGGGTAGGTTGTAGCCCCAAAGAAATTGAGGGCAGGTTGAGACTCATAATCCCACTTGGTGTGGGCTTTGCTCTTCTCCCTCTCCCCCGCCCTCCCTCCCCTCCTCCCCCGGCAGCTCCCTGAGTCAGTGGGTCCGTGCCTGCGACGCTTTGGAGCTCCCCACTCAACAACGGGAACAGTTGGACGCTTTCATCGACCAGCTGTACAAGGACATCGAGAAAGGTGAGTCAGATGGGGAGACCTCCAGCCCCTTGAAGGTCCTTGCCTTGCCGGGGGGAAGGGATGGGATGGGATGGTGGAAGGCTCGGTGGATTCTTGTGGGTAGGGGGCTTCCATGGGAGTTCTGGAAATTGGGGAGGAACTACCAGACATCGGGGGTAGCATTGTCCAACTCATCACGCTCTGGAAGATCTAGGGAAGACCATGTGGATCAGAGGTGGAAGGGCTGAGTAGATGCTTTCTAAGATCTCAAAAGAGTCTGAACCT
>CM066333.1:5028596-5053596 GCA_033807585.1 Hydrophis major | reverse complement strand
ACCTGGTTGCTGTGTGGGCGTGGCTATGGTGGGCGTGGCCTGCTGGAACTCCTGGGAGGGGCGTTTTTTGCCTTCCCCAGAGTCCGGAGGCTTTCCTCGGGCCTCTGGGAGGGCGAAAATGGCCTCCCCCTGGGCTCCGGAGGCCCTCCGGAAGCTGGAAATAGGCCCGTTTCCAGACTTTTGTACTTCTGGAAGGTCCGTTTCCCCCGCTCCCAGATCCTCTGCGTGGAGTCTGCACTTACCTGCATTGGAAACGGGCCGCGTGGAGACTCCAGGGAGGAGTGACCGGTTTGGTGAACCAGGTGCAAATTTAACATCCAGTTCTCCCAAACTGGTCCAAACCGGCTGAACCCCACCCTGCCCTTCCCCTTCTCCCCCAAGCAGGCTGGGTTGATTCCGGGGTTTGGACTTTGACCCACAACCTTCAAAAGCCAGTATCCGAACCCGGCACCTGAGTTTGCTTGGCCTGCTGCGACGTGTTCGGTGTCCCTCCGTTTTTCGGCAATCCAGTTCCGGACGTCTGACTATCATTAATCCTTGTTTTAGTCTTGTCTGCTGTCCTGACCCGGGATTGAAAGAATGATAGTTTTGCTTTTTGAAGGCCCGTTTTTCGTCTGTTCACGCTTCTTCCTGCAAATTTTGTAATTCTATGCAAATCTCTCCCGCCTCCTTCAATACACTAAAAGATTTGCTTCAGTTTGGGTTGGCTTGCTTTTTCATCTCCAGACATGTAATGAATAATGCTGATTAATCTTTCATGTTCATTTGATACAGTACAGGAATTCCTCCAGCTGTCAGGATTCTGGCAGCTACCCCAATTAAATCATGAGTCACGAGTCAAAACTTAAAAACTTATTGGGAGTTAACATGCCGGCACTACCTGGGTGCAGCCAACTCTGAGGCACATCATTCATTGTCACCCTTGACCCTGGTTTTCTCCCACCCTCTGGGTGTATCGTAATCCATATTCTCCAATGGGACACATCCATAGCCAAGAGTCATCAATCCTGCTCTCCAGTTAGAATTTTGCACGGCAGAAACTTCAGTCACCTAGTTACTATCTTTGAAAACAGTTATGGGATGCACTTTCAGTTTGCAAGCTGCCCCACTGCCCTTTCAGACCCTTTCCACCCCTCCCTTTCTGTTGGCAACTCTAAAAAGACCATAGAAATATTTTATGAGTTGACATTCGGCTCCCCTCACTCCTCACACCAAAAAACCATATTGATTGCAGGTATAGAACTTAAAGAGTTGCAACCCAACTTGGTTGGATTTTCTGCATGGGACCTTACTACAAGGGGATTGGATGTTGGACGTTCCTACTCTTTACCCAAGATGCCGCTGATAAGGGGTAGCCCTTCCACTGGATCAAATATTGAAGGTGTCAAGGATTCGCTGCACCTCATAATGGGTTTGGCCTCTGACCGTAATTGAGCCTAATGTTTCTGTTGCTAAAGAAGATGGTTGTAAAGTGAGTTTTTGCCCCGTTTTACGAACGCTTAGGACACACTTGTTAAGAGGCAACAGTCATAAGGGTGACAACCGGTCATAAGTCGCTCCCCCCCCCAGTGCTATTGTAACTTCGGTCACTAAACGAATACTTGTTAAGTTGTGCGTTTTGCCCTATTTTACTTGCCACCGTCGCTAAGTGAATCACTGCAGTTCCTAATTCAGTAACAGGGTTGTTAAACAAATCAAGCTTCCCCCATTGACTCTCAGAAGGTCGCAAAAGGGGATTACGTGACCCCACCACAACCACCACCCGGGGCGCTGCAGCCGTCATAAATGTAAGCTAGTTGCCAGCTGTCTTAATTTGGATCGCACGACCTTCTGGGGATGCTCGCAATGGTCGTGAAAAGTGGTCCTAAGTCACTCCCCCCCCCCCAGTGCCGTTGTAACTTGGAGCGGTCACTAAATGAAGAGTTATAAGTGGAGGACTTCCTGTAATAAAAGTGGGATAAAACAAATCACACCTTGAAAGCAGAGATGCAAAGAGATGGAGAGTGGTTGGCTTTGGGTTTTAATCACGGGGGGGGGGGGGGAAGGCAGCATATGCGGTCATTGACAAAGGACCCACCATCACCAAAATCCCTTGGAAAACCTGAGTGTTTCTTCTCCGAATGAGAATCCTGTTTTCTTTCTTTTCTTTTCCTCTCCCTCTTTTTCTTTCTTTTCCTTCCTCCCTCTCTCCCTGTTTTTGTCTTCCTTTCCTTCTGTCCTGCTTCCTTCTCTTCCTTTTCCCATCGCTCCTTCCTTTCTCCCTCCCGCTTTTATTTTTTTTCTCTTTTCCTTCCTTCCTTCCCCTCTCCCTACATTTGTCTCTCCTTCCTTCCGTCCTGCTTCCTTCTCTTCCCATCTATCTCCTTCCTTTCTCCCTCCCTCCCTCTTTACTTTTTTTTTCTTTCTTTTCCTTTCTTCCTTTCCTTCTTAATTTTCTCTTTTCTACTTTCGCTCTTTCTTTCCTTCCCTCTTCCTTTCTTCTCTTCCTTTTCCCGTCTTCTCTCCCTTCCTCTTTCTTTCCTTTTTCCCTTCCTTTCCTTCCCCTCTCCCCACATTTCTGTCACCTTCACTCTTTCTTTCCTTCCCTCATCCTTCTCTTCCTTTTCCCATCTATCTTTCCTCCCTCCCTCCCTTAGCAAATTTCATCCTTCCACTAGATCAGGGTCTCTCAGTGGGCTGGGGAATTCTGGGAGTTGAAGTCCACACATCTTAAAACGTGACACTGCGCTTGAGAAAAACCACCTGCCAGGAAATGAAGTCCTCTGATTTATACACATGCTACACCTGAGGTACAGGTAGTCCTCGGCTTACAACCACAATTGGAACCAGAATTTTCATTCTTCAGCCAGTTGGTGGTTAATCGAATCACGCCCAATTTTACAAATGTTTTTTTTTTTTTTTGCAAAATTTGCAAAGTAAATCACTGCAGTTAAATGAAACTTGCGGTCATAAAGCGAATCAGGCTTTTGACGTCGCTTGTCTGAAGCTGCCTGGGAAGATCACAAAGAGTGAGACGCCATGCCCCCGGGATCCTGCAATCGTCATTAAGTACGTGCTAGTTGCCAAGCACCCGGGTTTTGATCACATGGATACGGCAATGCTCCTAAGCAGAGATGGCAAAACTTTGTTGTGTGCTGATAGTGTGCTTTGCCCCCTGTGCATACGCACGTAACACCCCTGCCCACCCCTTTACCAGAACTGCACATGCTCATGGCTCTCAACTAATTTTCAGCCCTCAACGTTTTCGCCCTCCTGGAGGCTCGAGGGCAGCCTCAGGAGGCTGAAAAACAGGCCCGTTTCAGCACTTCCGGTATTTCCAGAAGGCCTGTTTTTCGGCCTCCAAAGGCTGCAGAGGTTTCCCTCGAGACTCTGAGAGAGCAAAAACGGCCTATCCCAGGCTCCAGAGGCCCTCCGGAGGCTGAAATGGGCACTTCCAGTATTTCCGGAAGGCCCATTTTTTTCGGCTTCCCAAGGCTGCAAAGGCTTCCCTTGAGCCTTGGGAAGGCCTCAAACGGGCCAAAAATCACCTGGGAGGTGTATGCATGCACAGTGCAGGTAAGTTTCGCTGGGACTCACATGGCCACACAAATGGCTCTGCTTTCCACCTGCGGCACACATGCCATAGATTCACCATCAAGGCTCTTAAGTGTGGAAAACGGTCATAAGTCACTTTTTTCGAGTCCTGTTGTAACTTTGAACGGACACTCAATGAGCGGTCGTAAGTCCAAGACTACTATACAGGGACTGAATGAATCCTTCCTGCTCTTTCCTCTTTGCAACACGTTCCTAGCTTTCATTTTTGGATAGAGGAAGAAGAGGGATTACACAGGAAGTCCTCGACTTATGACCACAACGGCATCCAAAATGCATGTCGCTAAGGGAGACACATAAGTGCCGCGCTTCATTTTGCAACCTGTTTTACCGCGATTAAGTGAATCGCAGGCGTTGTTAAAGTTCATCATTAAGCGAATCCAGCTTCCCCATGGGACTTGGCTCATCCAAAGGTCGTAAAAGGGGAGTATGTGATTCCCTCCCCCCCCCCGTGGGACACCGCAACTGTCATAACTATGAGCTGGTTGCCAACGGTCTGAATTTTGGATCAAGTGACCGTGAAGATTCTGCAACGGTCGTAAGTATGAAAAATGGTCGTAAATCCACTTTTTTTAGCGCTGTTGTAACTTGTTACTAAATGAACCGTTGTAAGTCGAGGACTGCCTGCACCACTCTGTGACTCTTCTGAGCAACCATCATGCTTATTGAATTGGTGGTGTGTTTGTGTGTGTGTCGATCCCTTAAATCTGATGTTGTGGTTCGCCGGCAGCAGGTGTGAGTGGCTGAGGTCTCGGAGAGTGAGGACTCAGACAAGGGGCCTGTGTGGGATGCAGGGATGGGGTCAGGACTATCGGAGAGCGGGGTGCTGCCTTCGGAGATTGTGGAGGCTGGCAGCAGTGAGGAAGAGGGCCCTGAGGAGCCTGTGCCAAGTGTGCGTGCGGGCAGGGCTGCTCAAAGGAAAGAGAAGCTGCAGCTACATGGGCGACTCGGGACTAAAGCTGAAAGGTGATGGCCCCTCCCTTAAGGGATAAAAGACAGCTGAGAAACTGGAGTTCTTTGCTGGAAGCAAAGAAGCTTTTGCACTCAAGCCTTAATGTACCCTGTATTAAACTGTACTTTGTCGGGTGAATTCAGGCATTGCTCACAAAATCACCGCAGTATGAATTGTGCAATCTCTTTAATCCACACACACACACACCAAAAAATATCCATCAGGTCCATCATTGACCAGGTTGGCCTCTGAATTTAAAAGAAAGGGTTCCTTAAATGCCCCTTGCTGTTGAGACCCAAAAATCAGACCTAACATTTCTTGAAAACTTCTTGATTCTCCTGGATTTGAGAAAAGCTGGTAACCACCATCACCAGGAAGCCACCTTGAACAGCTATCCATGTTTCCTATTTGAGCCTTTAAGACTTTGCTGGTTGGGCCAGATCGGTCCAGATGTGTCATCCGTAGGAGTTTGAATCAGAGGAGGAAGACGAACAGCCGACAGGGAGCGGGAGTGTGGCTCTGTTGGCTGGGGAGGAAACTGGGGAAGGGCAAAGTCTGGCTGGGCAGAGCAGAGGAGAGGTAGAGCAAGAGATGGAATTCAGAGAAAGACCCAGGCCCACCCCCTCTTCATCCTAGGGCACACAGGGAGGAACAGAGAAGGGAACAATGTGAGTTGCATGGCTTGCGGGGGAGGAAAGGGCCCTGATTCCCTTCATTAGCCACAGCTGGGAATGAGAGTTTAAAAGAGATGCAAGCTGAGAGCGGCATCTGCTGGAAACAAACATGAGTTTATCTTGTGTTGACTGTGTTCCTGGTGTCTTCCCAACTGCGTTGAATTACTGCTGTTCCTTCATGTCTGGAATTCTTGCTCCTGCTCTGCCGGACTAATGACCTCATTTTGCCTTGACTGGACTTATAGTTACAGTTTTTGTTGACCACGTTTTGGACTTCATTCCCTGCAGTTAAAGGCTGTTCCTGAGAGAGTTTTTCTCTAGCCCAGAAGGTAACCAGGACACCGGGGGCAAAGTTGGAGCTAATAAAGGGACTCCTCCTGATTATCTGGCTGTGTTGCCTTTGTGCCACGCCCCTTTGGGTCATCACAAGGTGTCTGCTCTCTGGACCAGATTTTTTTTTTTAAAAAAAGCAGCCATCCAGAGGACATGATCCAGTCACTTTCCCTTCATCAACACACGAGATCTTCCAAAACTGATGCTGTGGTCCCACCAGCTGCAGGACTGAGTGAAATAGTGACCTTTGGAGGTCATCTTCATCCTTTCGGTCCAGTTCTGGGACTCCACAGCTCCCTCCATCCTCTTTCGGCTACCAAAAAATCCCGTGAGGCTGGAGGAAGTCAGAAATCGGAGCACTGCTGGCATTGACCGGGATGGAAATCACGGCCCAAGGGAGCCCGTGCTGCTCCAGAGAACGACGGATCATGTACCTGTGTAAACATAAGACAAAGGGGGAAATTTTATTTATTTATTTATTCTTTATTTTATTTTATTTTGAGAATTTATATAGCCGCCGACTATATAGCCGCCGACTCACCGTGACCCTATGCCATTCACAGACAGTTAAAAACAATGTGGAAAAAAATAAAAAAGAACCAAAATAAAGTAAAATCGCAAAAAACTAAAATAATAATAAAATACATTTTCTTTCAAATAGCAGCAGCAGCATACTCTAAAACAGGAATAAAAGCCAACCATTTTTTTCCCCACTGGAAGACATCACAAATCATCTGAAAAGGGGAGACAGGTAGTCCTGGACTTACGACCGCAATGGTAATGTCTGTCACGAAGTGAGGCGTTTGTTAAGGGAGCTTTGCCCTCTTTTGTGACCTTGCTTGCCGCAGTTGCTAAGTGAACCGTTGCAGTTAAGATAGTAATGCATTCGTTAAGGGGATCCCTGCAGCTTTATTAGGAACACGGTTGTTAAGTGAATCATTGAAGTTGTTAGTCACATGGTTGTTAAGTGAATCTGGCTTCCCCATTGCTTGTCAGGAGGTCGCCATAGCGGATCACCGGACCCTGGGACACTACGACCGTCATAAATATGAGCCGGTTGCCAGGTGTCTGAATTTCGATCATGCGACCCTAGAGAGGCTTCAACAGTCGTTAAGTATAACAAGTTGCTTTGTTCAGTCCCATTGTGACTTCAAAGCAGTGGTGAGATTCAAAAAAGTTTCACTACTGGTTCTTTCGTGTGGCTTGTGGGGTGTGTTGTGGTTCGCCGGGAGCAGGTGTGGATGGTTGAGGTCTCGGAGAACGAGGACTCAGATGAGGGTCCTGCATGTGATGCAGGAATGGGGCCAGGACCCTCAGGGAGTGGAGTGCGGCCTTCGGAGGTTGTGGAGGCTGGCAGCTGTGAGGAAGAGCACCCCGAGGAGCCTGTGCCCAGTGCTCGTACGTGCAGGGCTGCTCGAAGGAAAGAGCAGCTGCAGCAGCATGGGTGACTCGGGAGTAAGGCTGCAAGGTAATGGCCCCTCCCTCAAGAGATAAAAGCCAGCTGAGAAACCGGAGCTCTTTGCAGGAAGCAAGGAAGTTTTTGCACTCCAGCCTTGTGGACATTTGGAACATCTTGGTTGGTGTTTGGAGACTCTTTGTGTTTGGAATATTTCTTGGTAACTTTATCTAGTGTTCTTGGCAGCCTTGCACCACCGTGGCAAGGCTCGTTCTCATCAGAGACAATTAGTTTGAAACAGCCTTTTAATTTTAGTTTACTTTATTGTCATTCCACCTCGTACAACAAAATGAAACATCATCTTCAATGCACAACGTGACCATGGAAATAAACACAAAGACACATCCTTTCACCCTCCACACATTGAACCAAAAAAACCCTGACACCACACCAACACTGCACCATACAGTAGAATTCAAAAGAGCTCCTGCCCTGGGATAGAAGCTGTTTTTCAGCCTATTTGTCCTTGTTTTTATTATCCTGTACCGTCTGCCAGATGGTAATAGTTAAAAAAAAAAGGGGGTTGCCCAGGATGAGATGGATCTTTGAGGATGTTTTGAGCTTTCTTAAGGCACCGGGAGCTATAAAGCTCTTCCAAAGAGGGGAGAGGGAAACCCATTGATCCTCTGGGCAATGACATTCACCCTCAATGACATGAACCGGGAAGGAACGGAATTTGTAAAGAATCATTAAAAGGTTTTGCTGTTACCTGTGTTTCGTGCTGGCTTCCTTGGAACAAAGTTTGGGTCAGAACAGCGTGACAGGGGAAGGATATACTGCAAAATCCCCCTTCCCTCCGCACCCCACTAACCTGCTTTCCAGCTCTGTTCTCCTGTGCAGGGCAACCAAAGGAGACCAAATCCATCAGCTGGGACTCAATGGAAGGCAGAGAAGAGATGGGGGTTGACGGGGCCAGTCAGAGGTGGTTTTGGCTAGTTCTCTGAACCACTCCAAATTTCTGCTACCGGTTCTCCAGAACTGGTCAGAACCTGCTGAATATCACCTTTGGTTCTGGTGATGCCAAAGATAGCAATGGATAGAGAGACCTTTTTTCTCTCTTGACGTCTAGTTTGTACTACAGTAGCTCGGATCATGTTACCTAGATTGGTAATATAATGTCTGCAAGAAAACTACCAAGCTCAGAGAGCTCCAAGGGCCCAAAGTTGTTGTTGTTGTTCTCCTCCTCCTCCATTTCATGGGAGGGGATGGAAGGGACCTTGGAGGTCTTCTAGTCCAGCCCGCTTCTCCATTAGGAAAACCTATATTATTTCAGACCAATGGTCGGCCAGTTTCTTCTTAAAATCCTCCAGTGATGGAGCACCCACACCAGTGGTGGGATTCAAATCTTTTTACTACTGGATCTGTGGGCATGGCTTGGTGGGCTTGGCAGGGGAAGAATAGACTGCAAAATCCCCCTTCCCTCCCCACCTCACTAGCCTGCTTTCCAGCTCCTTTCTCCTGGGCAGGACAACCAAAGAAGCCGGTCAGCTGGTTCTCAACGAGAGGCAGAGAAGAAATGAGGTTGGCAGGGCCAGTCAAGAGGTGGGATTGGCCCGTTCTCCAAAACTACTCAACATTTCCGCTACCGAATCGGCGGAATACCACCTCTGCTTTGACCAGTCGCTAAAAGAACAGTTGTAAGTCAAGGACTACCCGTACAGATGGGGTTGACGGTCAAGAGACCAGAGAGAGGAGAAAAACTCAGCTGCAATTCCTGGCTGCTTACCCATCTCTCCCCAGGAGGAAAAGGGCAGGGATGTCGGCCTTCCGTTGGGTTAATTCTTGCATCAGCTCCACGTACGTGGTGTCCTTGTTGTAACTATTGTCTGCAATGATCACCGCCTGGCCTCCGTGTTCCTGGATTGTACGAGTCTTGGATAGAAAGGAGCAGCCCCTGTGAAAAAGCCCCACCCCCCCCAATAAAGTCCATATTTACCTTCTTGGAACATTTGAAAGGACCGTGTTGTAGACAGGAGGTGTGTGGTGTTGGATCCATCCCCTTTTGGATAGAGAGGACTGTTCAGTTTTAATGTAGAGCAGATGGTACCTATCTTTGACCCCTCTTTCTTGCCTGGCTGTGACCTTATTATGGTCTTCGACCCCTCTTTCAAACATCGTCCTTCCATGACGTTGCAGGAATAGCACAAAAGCTCCATTTCGTTTCGTTTTACTTTCCTGTCATGGCACCTCGTACAACGAAACCAAACACCATCTTCAGTGCACATCATGACCATGAAAACAAAACGCAAACACACATCCGTCACACTAAACACACACTGAACTGAAAACCGTGGATACCGCATTAATAGACCCGGGATGGCGAACCTAGGGCACACGTGCCATAGGTGGCACACACAGCCCTTTGTGTGGGCATGCAAGCCCCATCCAAATTTACCCGCACGGTGCATGCATGCGCCTCTCAGTTGGTTTTCGGCCTGTTTGAGGCTTTTGTTGGCTGCCCAGAGGCTCGAGGGAAGCCTCTGCAGCCTTTGGAAGCCGAAAAACAGGCCTGTTATATCACTTCCGGTATTTCCGGTATTTGGAGGCCAAAATATGGGCCCATTTTTCGGCCTCCAAAGGTTGTAGAGGCTTCCTTCAAGCCTCTGAGAGGCCGAAAAAGGCTTCAAATGGGCTGAAAATCAGTTGGGAGGCGCACACATGTGCAGTTAAGGGGGCAGGGGTGGTGTTGCCCACGCATGTGCAGGGGGATCAAGGTGCATTGCATTGTGGGTGCCAGCATGCATGCACTTTTGGCACACCACAACAAAAAGGTTCACCATCACTGCCCTACAGTAGAATGCAATAGTGTTATTGTCCTGGGATAGAAGCTGTTTTTCAGTCTATTTGTTGTTGTTTTTATTATTATCCTGTATCGTCTGCCAGATGGTAATAATTCAAAAAAAGGGGGTTGCCCAGGATGAGATGGATCTTTGAGGATGTTTTGAACCTTCTTAAGGCACCAGGAGCTATAAAGCTCTTCCAAAGAGGGGAGAGGGCAACCCAGGATCCTCTGGGCAATGACATTAACCCTCTGGAATGCTGTCCTATCTGCCCCTTGCAATTGGCAAACCATGCACAGGTGTGCAGTATGTTAAGATACTCTCTATGGTGCAGCAGTAGAAGATCCCCAGCAGTTTTCCATCCAGTTGTTGTTTTCTGAGAAGCCTCAGGTAGTCTAATCTCTGCTGGGCCCTTTTGACCAGGGTTGCAATGTGAGCCCCCCAGGTCAGGTCCTCTTTTATGGTAACACCCAGAAACTTCAAACTGGCCACTTGCTCCCCTCGGTCTCCCTGGATAAGCAAGGGCTGGATGTCTGATATGTTCCTTATATATAGTCCACGATCAGCTCCTTGGTCTTCTTGGTGTTGAGGACCAAGTTATTGTCTCCACACCACATGAGGCCCACCTCATCTCGGTAGGCAGTTTCATCCTCCCCAGAGATGAGTCCCACCACTGTTGAATAGGCATGCAAAAGGAACCAGTTGCTCCTTATGGGTTTGTGAGTCCTTCAGGTTCAGCGGCACCAATTGGAACCCTCTGGAGTGCTGTCCTATCTGCCCCTGTGCAATTGGCAAACCCTGCACAGGTGCAGTAAGTTAAGATACTTTCTATGCTGCTCAGGAAGGATCTTCAGCCAACACAACACACGGGCACACTTCACACCCCAAAATACACTAGGGCAGAAACTTCTCCACTCCAAGGATAAAAACGCCCAGAACAACAAACGGAGCAATGTGGTACACGCAGTACAACGCAGACAGCCGTGTGCAGATCTGTACATCGGGGAAACAAAACAGCCCCCTTCACAAACGCCGTGGACACAATACATGAGAACAAAGCCATCAGGGTAAGAGTCAGCAGTCCACCTGCATTTAAAAGACAAAGGCTGCTCTTTTGAAGATGGCAAAGTCCAGATTTTGGACAGAGAGGACCGCTGGTTTGAAAGAAGGGCTCAAAGAGGTCATCTATCTCCAAATTGAACATTCTCTATCTCCAGTCTACAACATGGACCTTCATCAGTCCCCAGAAGGCTCCACACCCATTTGCACTATTCAGGTGACCTTGAGGACACAGATAAACTGTCCGAGTGGCCTCAATGACCTTCTAAAAGGATGCAAATGACTAGCTGTCTGCAAAGATCACTAAATCCTTCCATTCTGCCCCATCCAGTCAGAGCTGAAGAAGCTTCTTGGATGAGAAGCGAAACGTCGTCCAAGAAAACCCAGAAAAGTCCAGTTGCCTCTTGAAATAAAAAAAAGAGCCTTTGGGACAACCACGACCTGGAGGTCTGAGAATCTCCCTAGATATTTCTTGACCACATCTTGCGGACACCCTAAAATCCAGCACAGTTTCCTTTGCAGAGACTTGCTTGTTAAGAGGGTCCCTGAAGATCTGGGGGTTGGTGAGGAGGGAAAGGAAAAAGATTTCTTCCTGAAATCAACCGCATCCTGGATCTTCCAGCCAGGTTGGTAGCAGAGCTGAGATTTGAACCCAGAGCCCGAAAACCAGCCCAACGACGGGCAAAAGCCCGAGCATGGGAGAAAACTCACCCGTGTTCCACCAGCGCGATCTGGCCTTCAATAAATACCCCGTTGTTCAACGCATCACAGGCATCTGGTGGGTCAGACGGAACCAGATAAATCTGCTCGAATCTCATGTTCTGGGAAAAGCAGGAGGTCAAGAAAAGCGGGAAGGTTAAAAACCAAGGCCTGCAGGGTGGGACCCATCATCCTGGGCCCAGGAGCGACAAAGATTTGCCCCAGTGGCTTGCCCCAATCCATGCACAGCAACCTCTGGGTTTTGTGGATGGGACCCAGAGCATAACCATGTTGTAAACAGCTCCCCATAGGGTCAGATTTATTGGTTGAAGCAGCGTTTCTCAACTTCAGCAAGTTTAAAGATGGGTGGACTTCAACTCCCAGAATTCCCCAGCCAGCCATGTACTGATGCTCAGCACTGATGGTGTTACACACCTGGGTAATGAAAAGTCTTCGGAAAAAAAAACAAAAAACCCCAACCAAGTTCAGAGAGCACCAAGAACCGCCACAATCATCCTTCCTTTCCTACCTTCCATCCTCCTCTTCCACCTCCTTCTTCTCTTCTACCCTTCCATCCTTCTCCTCCTCCTGCTTCTTCTCCTTTTATCTTCCTCCTTTCCATCTTCCTCCTCCTCCTTCTCCCTTTACCCCTCTCTCTCTTCTAGCCCTGATGATGTTACCTAGCTGGGTCATAAAACGTCTGTAAGAAAACCAGCCAAGGACCCCACTATCAACCTCCTTCCCTTCCTCCCTTTTATCCTCCCCGCTTCTCCCCTCCTCCTCCTCCTCCTTTTATCTTCCTCCCTTCCATCTTACTCCTCCTCCTTCTCCCTTTACCCCTCTCTCTCTTCTAGCCCTGATGATGTTACCTAGCTGGATCATGAAACGTCTGTAAGAAAACCAGCCAAGGACCCCACAATCAACCTCCTTCCCTTCCTCCCTTTTATCCTCCCCGCTTCTCCCCTCCTCCTCCTCCTCCTTTTATCTTCCTCCCTTCCATCTTACTCCTCCTCCTTCTCCCTTTACCCCTCTCTCTCTTCTAGCCCTGATGATGTTACCTAGCTGGATCATAAAACTTCTGTAAGAAAACCAGCCAAGGACCCCACTATCAACCTCCTTCCCTTCCTCCCTTTTATCCTCCCCGCTTCTCCCCTCCTCCTCCTCCTCCTTTTATCTTCCTCCCTTCCATCTTACTCCTCCTCCATCCCCCCCGCCTTTGAGCACTGATGATATTACCTAGTTGGGTAATGAAATATCTGCAAAAATACAAGTTCTGTGAGCATCAAGGACACCACTGCCTCTTCCTCGTCCTCCTCTTAACCCTCTCTTCCTTCTAGCACTGATAATGTTACCTAGATGGGTCATGAAACATCTGCAAGAAAACCACCGAAGTCAGGGAGCACCAAGGACCACACAGTTCTCCTCCTCACACATATGCTGATGCTTCCCTTGATAATATATGACGGATTTTGTCTAATTCTCTGTGCATTTGTACTTATATTTAATGGGTCCATAAACATTTTGTACAGTTGTATATGTTCCTATATGCGCAGTCACACCTATCCTTGTGTGCTCATGCACATACATTTTGTTGTGTTTTCCATTGACATATTCAAAGATGCCTTGCATATTTGCATACATATATTCATATTTTACTGTTGTTTTGCACTTCTGGTTGGATGCTAACTTCATTTTGTTGCCTGTATCCATGGCAATGATAATAAAGTTGAATCGAATTGAATCGAATCGAATCGAATCTCTTCTTCTCACCCCACTGCCTTTTAGTATCGATGGCATTACCTAGTTGGGTAATGAAACATCTGCAAAAAAACAAGTTCAGAGGCACCAAGGACTCCCCACTCTTCCTCCTTCTCCTCCCTTAATTCCCCCTTCCTTCTAGCACTGATGTTACCTAGATGGGTCATGGAAGCACCAAGGACCACACCATTCAACCCTTAAGCTGCCAATATTCTCGTCTACGAATACCTTTCCCTGATTTTTCCTACCTATCAAATCATAACCTTGGTTAAGCAGACTGAGGCAAGAGTACGTGAACAGGAACCAAGTCCATGTGCCGTGTTCCTTCCCTTCCCCCAAATCTTCTCCCAACAGATGTGCAGGAGGAAATGGAGCCAGGAAAGGTTGGCCTACCCCTAAAAGTCCTCCAGATGTTGCTCAGCTGCAATCTGGTCCTCCTAGAGCCAGACCAACGTTGCGGGATCTTGGGGATCTCTAGCTGAGGAACATCTCAAGATCTTCCTCCAAACTAGGCTGTGACCCTAGGGCAGGGGTCTCCAACCTTGGCCCTTTTAAGACCTGTGGACTTCAACTCCCAGAGTTCCTCAGCCAGCTGGCTGAGGAACTCTGGGATTTGAAGTCCACAAGTCTTAAAGGGGCCAAGGTTGGAGACCCCTGCCCTAGGGGTTCCAAGAGGGGGTTAAGTCATCTTTTAACTCTCCCTTCTCTCTTTTATGGAGACCGCCTTGAGAAAAGAAAGGAGAGGTTGACCAGGGTGGGCAGGAAAAAGATCCATTTCAAGAAGACTTGGAAGAGAAACCCACTTACGAAGACTCCTCCGAAATCCTTGGCCGGTGTAGCTGTGAAGATGTAACGGATATCTCCAGGGCTGAGGACATGGAAGTAAAGATACTCCTGGATGCGCAAACCTGGCGGTCAGCAGAGAGAGAGAGAGAGAGAGAGCATCGATTTCTTCATAAGCCAGGAAAAACAATCAAACATGCCCCCAAATTGTGCGATTGTCTTGACATTTGAAGAAACTGGGTTTCAAGCAGACAAGCCATGCACAAGTGGTCTGTCTCTGTCTGTTTGTCTCTCTTTCCCTCTCTCTCTTTCTCCCTCCTTTCTCCCTCCCTCTTTTGGCTTCTCCTTCTCCCTCTTTCTCTCCCTCCCTTTCCTTCTTTCCCTCTCCTTTCTCCCTTCCTCTCTCTCTCTTTTCTGCCTTTCTACTTCTCTCCCTCTTTCACTCTCCTCTCCCTCCCTCTTTCTCCCTCTTTCTCCCTCTCCCTCCCTCTCTCCTTCTTTCTCTCTCTCCCTCCATCCCTCCCTCCCCATTCTCTTTCCCTCTCCCTCTCCTTTCTCTCTCCCTCCTTCCCTTTCTCCCTGTCTCCCTCTCCCTCTTTCCCTCTTTTTCTCCCTCCCTCCCTTTCTCCTTCTTTCGCTCTCCCTCTCTCCCTGTCCTTCTTTCTCTCCCTCTCTTCCTCTCCCTCCCTCTCTTTCTCTCTCTCTCCCTCCCTCTTTCCTTCTTTCCCTCTCCTTTCTCTCTTCCTCTCTCTCCCTCCCTCTTTCTCCCTCTCCCTCCCTCTCTCCCTTTCTCCTTCTTTCTCTTTCTCTCCCTCCATCCCTCCCTCCCCCTTCTCTTTCCCTCTCTCCCTCCCTCTTTCCTTTCTCCCTCTCTCCCTCCCCTTTCTCTCTCCCTCCTTCCCTTTCTGTCTCCCTCTCCCTCTTTCCCTCTTTTTCTCCCTCCCTCCCTTTCTCCTTCTTTCGCTCTCCCTCTCTTCCTCTCCCTCCCTCTCTTCCTCTCTCTCACCCTCCCTCTCTCCCTTTCCCTCCTTCTTTCTCTCCCCCTTTCTCTCCCTCCCTTTCCTTTCTCCCTCTCCCTCCCTCTCTTTCTCCCCCTCTGCCCCCCCAACACAAAGAGTAAAACAAGGAAAGGTAATTACAGATGCAGATGGTCCTCATTAACACAAGTGAGCCTGAAATTTGTGTTGTTAAGTGAGACGTTTCTTAAGTGAGTTTTGCCCCGGTTGTAAAGCGAATCCGGCTTCCCCCTTGACCTGTGCTTGTTGGGAGGTCACAAGGGGGGAATCACGTGACCCCCCCAGGAGGCTGCCACCGCCGTAAATACGAGTCAGCTGCCCAAGGATGCTAATCTTAATCACGTGACCACGAGGAGGCCTTGCCACAGTCGTAAGTGCAAAAAAACAAAAACAAAAAAACAACAACGGCCAGTTTTTTTTTTTTTTTTTCAGTGCCGTTGAAACTTTTGGACAGTCCCTAAATGAACGGTCCTAAGTCAAGGACCGCTGCTTATTCCACGCTCTGCTGCTGGATTGTGGCTTGAGAGATGTGACCAGGAGGAGGGGAGGGAAAAGGCAGGTGCTTTCCAAGGCAACCGGCTGCTGGCAATCTCGGCAAATCGCGGGGGCCAAGAGCGAGGAGTTAAGAATGAAAGGCGAGGCGAGGAGACGCCGCCTACGAGGCCACCCGGGCCCAGGGAGCCAGGCAGCAGGCGGAGGGCAGAGGCTACCCGGCCCTTCAGCCAATGGCACGATTCCTGGTGGCGGTAGAGTGCAAGCAAGCACCTATACAGTGGGTGTGCGCATATACCTACATATGTATATATGTACTTACGTATGTGTGTGTATGCATATGCGTGTGCACTCACACACATATAGTAACAGTTTGTCTGAAATGGTGTATCTCCTGGTTGAGCAGGGGGCTGGACTAGAAGGCCTCCAAGGTCCCTTCCAACTCCTCTTCTCTTCTCTCTCTTTTATTTTATTCTATTCTGTATTTCTATACTATTCTGTATTTCTATTCTATTCTATTCTATTCTGTATTTCTATTCTATTCTGTATTTGTATTCTATTCTGTATTTTTATTCTATTCTATTTTCTGTTCTATTCTATTCTGTATTTTTATTCTATTCTGTATTTCTTTTCTATTCTATTATGTATTTTATTCTATTCTGTATTTCTATTCTATTCTATATTTCTTTTCTATTCTATTCTGTATTTCTTTTCTTTTCTATTCTGTATTTTTATTCTATTCTGTATTTCTATTCTATTCTATTCTGTATTTCTATTCTATTTCTATTCTGTCTATTCTATTCTATATTTCTATTCTATTCTGTATTTTTATTCTGTATTTCTTTTCTATTCTATTGTGTATTTCTATTCTATTCTATTCTACCCAACCCTACCCTATTCTCTCCCCTTCTATCCTATCCTCTTCTACTCTCTACTCTCTCAATTCCCTTCTCTTCTCTTCCTTTCTCTTCTCTCCTCTCCTCTCCCCTCTATTTTATTCTATTCTAAATTCCTTTTCTATTATCCTCTATTCTCTCCTCTCCTCTCATCTGGGGATATAACAACATGGACATGAAGTATATACACAAAGCGTATACATCCATATGCATAAATGTATGATTATGCACACATGGAACAGTTAGTCCTTGACGTACAATCACAACTGAGCCCAAAATTTAAGGGGACCTCCACTCCTCTTCTTTGGGGCAGCCCCTCAAATATTGGAAGATTGCTCCTAGTCCTTCCGACCTGGTTATCCACACAGAGTTTAGGCGCAAATAGTGATCACGCTTTGCCTCAGGAGGTTGGATTTTTAAAACTTAGAACATAGAATTAATAGGGTTGGAAGGGACCTGGGAGGTTGTCTAGTCCAGCCCCCTGCTCAAGCCAAAGGCCCTCTTTGATTCTGCACAAATGGCTGCCCAGTCTCTTCTCTGAAAATTCTCCAGTGTTGGAGCATCCACCACTTCTGGTGGCAAGCCGTTCCACTGGTGAATTGTCCTCCTTGTCAAGAATGTCCTCCTTAATTCCAAGTTGCTTCTCTCCTTGGTTGGGTTTCTTCTCTTGCCTTCTTCTGGGGCTTTGGAGACTAAATTGACCCCCGCCTCTTCTTTGGGGGAGCCCCCTCCTACCCAATTTTGGAAGGCTGCTTCTCATGTCCCCCCCCCCTTCCTTCTTTTCTCTAGACTGGCCTTACCCAAATCCTGCATCCTGCAACCCCCGCTTCCACACACACACACACACACACACAGGCTACGCTGATGAAACAGACCCCCCCCCCGCATCCACCCACCCCCAAAATCACATCCCGCGTGCAGGCGCGCCACCGCACGCGTGATTTCCCCCACCCCTGCCTGTGTAGCAGCCCCCCCCTCCGCCAACTGAGCGCCCCCCCTCCCCGTGCTTGCAAGGGGGGGGGTGGCGCGGGCTGGCCTGCACGCAATGCATGAATGCATGCAAGCAAGCCTTCAGCCAGCTGCGGGTTGCGGTTGCCCCGCAAGCGGCAGGGATTAAGAGGCGGCGGTTCCTCACCGTAACCAGCCGGGCAGAAGCAGAGAAGCAACGCAAGCCAGGCGGGCCGGATGGGAAACATCGCTGGGGACGCTGCCTTTCCTCGCACCGCGGAGCTCCGCCGCCGCTCCCCCCGCCCCCCCCCGCCCCCAGCAGCTGGCGAGCTCAGCTGGCAGCGGCTGCAAGCTGGGCCCCGCCCACCCCTTCCTCGGATTGGAGGAGACGCAGCTCTTGGGGAGGAGCCCAGGCGGGGCCTCTCCAGGAATCATCCGCTCCCTTTGTCTTTGAGGGAGGGGGTGTATGTGGGAGGGGGAGGTTTACCGTCCAACTCCGAATAGACCGGAACGCTGATTTTGTTTGTGGGGCGGGGGCGGGAATGAGAGAGTATATGAAGATCTCGTCTAGACAGATGTACCGACAGAGAGTGTATGGCTGGCTGAGTAGCCGGATGAAAGGGAGGGAGATTAGATAGATAGATAGGTAGGTAGGTAGGTAGGTAGATGGATAGATAGATAGATAGATAGATAGATAGATAGATAGATAGATAGGTAGGTAGGTAGGTAGGTAGGTAGGTAGGTAGGTAGATGGATAGATAGATAGATAGATAGATAGATAGATAGATAGATAGATAGATAGATAGATAGATAGATAGATAGATGGGTAGGTAGATAGATAGATGGGTAGGTAGGTAGGTAGGTAGATGGGTAGGTGGGTAGATTAGATAGATAAATAGATAGGTAGGTAGGTAGTTAGGTAGATAGATATGTAAATAGATAGATGTTGGATAAATGGATGGATGGATGGATAGATAGATACATATGAATGGATGGATGGATAATTATGGATAGGTAGATATGAATGGATGGATGGATGGATATATGATTGATAGATAATGGATTAGATAGATAGGTAGGTAGGTAGATAGATAGATATAGATAGATGATAGATAGACAGACAGACATACAGATAGGTGGAGAGAGAGACAGACAGACACAGACAGACGGATGGATAGATGGATGGATAGATAGACAGAGAGACAGGTAGATGATAGACAGACAGATGATAGACAGACAGACAGATGATAGATGATAGACAGAGAGACAGGCAGATGATAGACAGATGATATAGACAGACAGACAGACAGATGATAGACAGACAGGCAGATGATAGACAGATAGACAGACAGATGATAGATGATAGACAGACAGGCAGATGATAGATGATATAGACAGATAGAGAGATGATAGATGATAGACAGAGAGACAGGCAGATGATAGACAGATAAACAGATGATAGACAGACAGATGATAGATAGATGATAGACAGACTCACAGAGATGATAGATGATAGACAGAGACAGACAGATGATAGAGACACAGATGATAGACAGATAGATGATAGACAGATAGACAGACAGATGATAGATAGACAGATGGATAGACAGACAGACAGATGAATAAGGAGAAACTTTCTGACAGGGAGCAGAAGTTGCCTTCAGAAGTTGTGGGAGCTTCATCCCTGGAGGCTTTTGAGAAGAGATTGGACTGCCGTTTGTCAAATGGTGTTGGGTCTCCTGCTTGAGCAGTGGGTTGGACTGGATGACCTACAAGGTCTCTTCCAACTCTTGTTAATCTAAATCTAAAGAATACACCACAAGGAAAGCAAGTGATATTGCTCCATGGAGCCTCTTTCTGGGTTAGGCATCCTAGGAGAACTGAATCCATGTATCTCAAAGTGACAGACATCTCTGCTTTTGTTTCTTCCAGTTAATAAAGTGGTGGTGCCTGTGGGCTTGTGTGTGTGTGTGTGTGTGAGAGAGAGAGAGATGATAGATAGATGATAGATCAACAGGGATGGATGGTAAAGGTCTAGTTCAGGGGTGTCCAACCTTGGCAACTTTAAGACTTGTGGACTTCAACTCCCAGAATTCCTCAGCCAGCTTGGCTGAGGAATTCTGGGAGTTGAAGTCCACAAGTCTTAAAGTTGCCAAGGTTGGACACCCCTGTCTAGTCTATTCCTCTATTTAATGTATAGACAGAGCAGGCTGGCTGGCTGGCTGGCTGGCTAGCCGGATGAAAGGGAGAGAGAGAGAGGAATAGATTATTGATAGGTTAGATACATAAGATAGGGATGGATGATATAGATTATATAAAGCTCTCGATACAGAACTAGATAGATAAATAGAGAGACAGAGAATGTATGGCTGGCTGATGGACAGAGGATGGGTGACATAGATTATATAAAGATAGAGATAAAGATAGGTGGACAGATAGTCTCCCAAATGCCTCAATTTTAATTTTTGATATGGTAAAATATCATATACATCCCATATAAAGAAAAAGCTCTTTGAGGATGATCCATAATTTTTTTAATAAAAGAAAAGGAGATCGTGAAAGCAAAGAGTTTTAAGGAATGCTGCTCCAACCATGAAAGCTAGCTGCCTGGGGAATTCTTTCAAAGATGTTGAAATTGAGATAAAATGCTCAAACAAATCATGGATTAATGCAAGCAACCCTTTTGCTGGCAACTGAGAAAACGCAGCTACCGCCTCAGCCAAAATCCCATTTTCAAGAATAATTATATATATATATATTTAAAAAATCTACCCTCCCCTTTGTTAACATGGCCTGCCTAGCATGGATAGGAATTTTTTTTTTTAATATGAACCCGCATGCGTACGCGCGAGGAGGCCTCTTCTTTTTCTTCTCTCTACGAGAATCACGTCGTACGTCCCCTGAAAAGCCCCCGCCCTTCCATTTAGCCCCGCCCACGCGAAGTTTCTAGGCGACCGCGGTGCATTCTGGAGAGGAGACCGTTTGACCAGGGTCGCCGCCAAGATGATGGTGAGTGAAGGGGAAGCGGTGAGAGAGCCGCGTTTATCCGCCGCCATCCTCCGCGGGACGGGCGTCATTCGTCTCGCGGGTGGCCTTTCCTTCCTTGGGAGAGGCTTCTGTGCTAGAAGGAGCCGGTATGGATGGAGGCCGGGGCTGGTCGCCGGTGGGCGGGAGGCCAACGCGGGAGCCTCACCGGTTGCTTCGCCCCTGCAATGTATAGATAGAGGCCTCCCTGAGTAGAGCTGAAAGCCGACGGGCTACACGCGGTCAGAGCCGGAATCCCGGAGAACTATAACTCCCGGCAACCTCTAGGGCGGCCGGCGCCTTTAAACGGAATGGCTGTCTTGCCGCGAGGCATTGTGGGAGATGTAGTCCGAGAGGAGGAATTCAGGGCAGGACAGCTCCCCATGTGAGCTACAGGTATTGTGCACGTGTGAAGCGTGTTATCGCGTGATGCGCAGGCTGGGTTTGCAGAAGAGGCAGGGCCCTCTCCTTTCTGCCAGAGGGGATGTGTTTGCAAAAAAATTGTATATTTTATTTTATTTTTTAAAAATGCATTATACGGCCAGCTCATTGTCAAGCCATTCGGCGCTGTTTTCAAACAATAGAAAAACAATACAAAATGATTAAACGTTACACAATGTTCAACAGTAAGAATGAAAACGTTAAAACCAGCCAAGGCCAGAGGAAAGGGGGACCACTAGGAAGATGGGGTGGAGGTGGGAATCTTCTCCTAATTTGTTACATTTAATTAGTAAAAGTAACATTGACAGAACAATCTTGGAGCAGACCTGCTTTCTAAGCCCTACAGTCCAGAAAAAGGAGGTGAAGCCATTGGGTTTTTATCTCTATCTCTCTCTATCCATCCACTTGAGGATCTCATAGAAAAAGCACAAGATGCATACTAAATAATGTAACATTTTAAAAACTGGTATTGTGTTTTTATTTTATGTTTTCAAATTTATACGCTGCCCAATCTCCCTGTCAAACAATTCTGGGCTGCTTTCAACAATAGTAGTGAAGTTGTGTCCGACCCATTGCAACCCCATGGATAAGGTTCCTCCAGGCCTTCCTGTCCTCAACCATCTTCTGGAGTCCATTTAAGCCAGGGGTCCTCAAACTAGGCAGCTTTAAGACTTTGTGGACTTCAGCTCCCAGAATTCCTCCTCCAGTCATGTTAGCTCCAGGAATTCTGGGAGTTGAAGTCCACAAAGTCTTAAAGCTGCCAAGTTTGGAGACCCTGGTGATAGATGATGGATGGATGGATGGGTGGGGAGACGATAGACAGATAAATGATAGAATTCAGGGGTCTTCAAACTTGACAGCTTTAAGACTTGACTTCAGCTCCCAGAATTCCTCAGCCAGCAAAGCTTCTGAAAGAATTCTAGGAGTTGAAGTCCACAAAGTCTTAAACTTGCCAAGTTTGGAGACCCTACTTAAGCTCACACCGACTGCTTCAGTGACTCCCTCCAGCCACCTCCTCCTTCTCTGCCGTCCCCTTCTTCTTTTGCCCTCCATCATTCCCAGTATTAGGCCCTTCTCTAGTGAGTCCTTCCTTTCTCCTGAGGTGGCCAAAGAGTTTCCTCTTTAGGGTCTGGCCTTCTCAAGAGCAGTAAGAACTGATCTCCTCTAAGACTGACCGGTTGGAGGGCCTTGCAGTCCAAGGGACTCGCAGGAGTCTTCTCCTCCAGCCCCAGAGTTCAAAGGCCTCCATTCTTGGGCACTCAGCCTTCCTTAGGGTCCAACTTTCCCAGCCATACATTGCAACTGGGAAAACCATAGCCATGTCTCTACGTACCTGTCTCTGCTTTTTAGGATGCTGTCTAGATTTGCCATAGCTTTCCTCCCCGGGAGCAAACGTCTTTTAATTTCTTGGCTGCAGTCCCCATCTGCGGCGATCTTGGAGCCCAGGAAAATAAAATCTGTCACTACTTCCATTTCTTTCCCATCTATTTTCCAGGAATTGAGAGGGCCGGATGCCATGATCTTAGTTTTCTTAATGTTGAGTTTCAAGGCAACTTTTGCACTCTCCTTCTTCACCCTCATCCCTTCACTTTCTGCCATTAGAGTGGTATCATCTGCATATCTGAGGTTGTTGATAATTCTCCCAGCAATTCCAATTTTTGATTCATCTAGCCCTGCCTTTCTCATGATGGGCTTTACAGCCTTGCTGGACTCCTTTCCCAATTTTGAACCAATCGGTGGTTCCGTGTCCAGTTCTCACTGATGCTTCTTGACCCGGGTATAAGTTTCTCAAGAAACAAGATGGTCTGGTACTCCCATCTCTTTAAGGACTTGTCACAATTTCTTGTGATCCACACAATCAAAAGCTTTAGCATAGTCAGTGAAGCAGAAGTAGATGCTTTTTCTGGGACTCCCTAGCTTTCTCCATTTAAGAATTAAAACATTAAAATCAACCAAGACCAAATGATAGGAAGCCCCGAGTCCATATATATCCACTTGAGGATCTTGTAGAAAAGCAAAATGCATATAATAATGTAACATTTTTAAAACTGGCCTTACATTTTAGATGCATTCTCCAACTGTTGAATTTTGAAGACAATCCTTAACGAAAAGTTAAAAACAGGAATCATGCAATTGTCCATTTTTCAGGATAACGGAAAAGATATAAATGTCCAGCATTTATTTCTTATGCATTTAATGTTCTGATATGCAGCAATATAAACCTTTTAGAAGGGCTTTTTTTTTTCATTAACAGCAGTTTTTTAGTTGTTAATTCTATCAGCTCATTATAATCTAGCTCTATACCTGTGCTTCGCTATGAAACTATCTGATCAGGCTGAGTTTTTGGGGAGGAAAATAAGTGAAGGGTCTGTCTCTGCCTACCAGCATCCATCAGTATTCATCTGGCTAGTGTCCTGTCAGTGTGTGAGAGAGGCTGTTTGGAAACTGAAACAGTATTTGCTGTGTGAGCAAGAAGGAGACAGCAAGGAGCCTGGACGTGGCTTAGCTCAACTGTTCTGTACTAAAGGTGCTTGGTGTTGCTGTGAAACTGAAACTGCTCTGCCTGTGTTTTGCCTTTGGAAGATATTTCTTTTCAGGTGGGGAGGGTTAAGGTTAGGGGAGTAGAACTCCTTAGCATCAGAGTGTGTTAATAATAATAATATAGGAAATACTAAATGCTCTGATGGTCATTTCGAAAAATCCTTATTTCAAGTTTGTAGGCTTTACGGTTCTGGAGATTTTGTGATGATGCGTGAGTGGAATTTCGCTTTTATATATATATATATATATAGAAAACCTAATATCCTTTAAAGGCATCATTTATTTTTACTCTCTGTTGAAAATGCTCCTTTTCTTCAATTTTAGGCCTTTTCCATGCCAGAAGCATTTTTTTTGTACGTCAAATGAAATACATTCTTGTACAGATAGTCCTTAACTTACAACAGTTCATTTAGTGACTGAAGTTACAACGGCACTGAAAAAAAAAGGATGTTTTTTCACACGGACAACCGTTGTGGCATCCCCGCAATCACGTGATCAAAATTCGGACGCTTGGCCACTGCCTCGTGTTTACAACGGTCGCAGTGTGTCCCGGCGGTCACGTGATCCCCTTTTGCGACCTGACGAGCAAAGTCAATGGAGGAAGTCGGATTTACTTAGGAACTGGGTTGACTAACTTAACAATGAAAGTGATTCGCTTTAACAATAAGACAGGTCATAAAATGGGACAAAGCGCCATGCACAATTGTCCCATGTAACAACTGAAATTTGGGGCTCAATTGTAGTTATAAGTCGAGGACTACCTTAGGACATCACAGTGGGTTGATTTTTTTTTTTTTTTTTTTAACTAAGCTGCTTTTTCTTCAACTTTCTGCTTTTCCCGTGGCAAAAATAACTGGATAATTGGGTTTTTTTTTTTTTTTTCTGGGCACACAATGAAATGTGTTGTGCTGGGTTTGCCTCTTTTGGCCGGGTGACACCTTCACCTGTGACCCACCTTTGTTTTTCCCTCCAGCCCACACCTGTCATCCTGCTGAAGGAAGGCACAGATACCTCTCAAGGGATCCCGCAGCTGGTTAGCAACATCACCGCTTGCCAGGTGATCGCGGAAGCTGTCCGGACTACGCTGGGCCCCCGGGGCATGGACAAACTCATTGTGGACGACAGAGGTGAGGCTGAGTCATGCCCCTGTTGGAGTCTGAATCCAAGGAGGAAGACGAACAGCAGACAGGGAGCAGGAGTGTGGCTCTGTTGGCTGTGGAGGAAACTGGGGAAGGGCAAAGTCCAGCAGGGCAGAGCAGGAGAGAGGGAGAACAAGGGAGAGGGAATTCGGAGGAAGACCCAGGCCCAAACCCTCTTCATCTTAGGGCACGCAGGGAGGAATGGAGAAGAGAGTAACGTGAGTTGCATGGCTTACAGGGGAGGAAAGGGCCCTGATTCCCTTCATTAGCTGCAGCTGGGAACAAAGTGCTTAAAAAAGGGAAGCTGCGCCTAGCAAGTTGTTGGGAGCAAATTGTGACTTATCTGGGATCGGGGAGGCTTATTTGGGATCCTGGCGTCTTCCCAACTGTGTGTGTTTTGCTGGCCTTTCAAGTGCGC
>CM066333.1:4913596-5023596 GCA_033807585.1 Hydrophis major | reverse complement strand
ATGGGCCTATTGGTTCTGTGGGCGTGGCTAGGTGGGAGTGGCTATGTGACTGGATGGGAGTGGCTTCCTTTTTTTATTTTTTGCAGCCTTCCCCCTCCGCTCATGGTTTGTTTTTGGGCCTCAGGGAAGGCTCCTGGGCGAAACAGTAAGACAAGCCAGAGGGATCCTGGCACAGCTGATCATCGGAACAGCTGATCGTCAGGAGGGGGTGGGGAAAAGAAAGAAATACCTTAAGGAGTGACTGGGCAGGGAAGAAGGCAGTCAGCATTGGAGGGCATGTGCGATAAGGACTGGTGGGGCTAGGAGGAGGAGTGGGCAGAGAGGGCGGAGCCAGCCACGGGCCTGATTTACCTCTTCTCCAAACTGCCCAGAATCACAACCACCGGTTCTAGAAAACCGGTCCGAAGCGGTAGAATCCCACCCCTGGCTCGGAAGGGACTTTGCAGGTCTTCTAATGCAACCTTCTGCCCAAGCAAGGAGACTCTTGACGGTTTCAGACAAACGGTTGTCCAGTCTCTTCTTCAACGCCTCCAAGTGATGAAGCACCCACGACGTCTGAAGGGAAACCATTCCACGGGTTGAATTTCCCCCCCTTTTTTTCTTCAGGAAATTCCTCCTCAGTTCCGGGTTGCTTCTCTCCTTGGTTTAGTTTCCATCGGTCGCTTCTTGTCCTGCCTTTTTGGGGCTTTGGGGAAGGGATTTGACCCTTTTCTTGTTTTCTTTTGGGCAGGCGGTGGAGAAGATTCGGAAGATTGCGGTCACCATCAAGAAGACAGATCCAGCGTAAGTGATTCTTGGTCTCTTTTGCGATTCCGTTTGTGGGAAGAACCGTTTCTGGAACGATGGGATGGATGAAACATGCCCTGGATGGAGAGAGAGAGAGAAAGACAAAGAGAGAGAGAGACAGAGGGAAGAGAGAAGGAAGAGAGAAAGAGACAGAAAGAGAGATGCACAGAGGGAGAGATAGAGAAGAGAGAGACAGACAGATAGAGACAGATAAAGAGGGAGAGAGACACAGACAGAGAAGAAAGAGAGATCCAGAGAAAGAGAGAGGCAGAGAAGGAGAGAGAGGAGAGAGAAGGCCACAGTCTGTTTATATTACTGGAACAATCCCATATTGTGGCAGTGGGAAATCTTTTCTTTGGTCTGGCATTCCCAAAGTAATTCCTCCTTTTGATTGATGGGAGAGATTTCCCTCCCTGCCTATTGCCATACTGCTTATTCCTCCCTTTAAGCTCCTCAGCATTGTGGGCTGGTCAGGACAACAGGAAGGGGAGCGGGAGACAGGACAGATGCCTCCTGCAGCATTTTGCTGGCCAAAACAGAGCGCAAGGTCCTTCGCTATTTCCAGGCTGGGCCCTTGGGCCAGATTTAAGCACCACCCCTGCCCTAAAGTCTTATCGGTGGCCATGCAAACTGTCCCTCTCCCTTTTGCTTCCTCCCCCCCCCACCCTTAGAGAGCTGAGTGGCCTGCTGGAGAAGTGCGCCAGCACTGCATTAAGTTCCAAGCTGATTTCCCATCAGAAGGACTTCTTTGCCAAGATGGTGGTGGACGCTGTCTCAATGCTGGACGAGTTGCTGCAGATCAAAATGATTGGCATCAAAAAAGTGCAGGGTGGAGCTTTGGAGGTAGGCTTCTGGAGGGGAGGGGAATGGGGGGGGAGGGGAGAGGTCTGGGATGCCCACTTGGATTTCTGGATAGGAAAGGGATGTCCGAAAACGTTTCCGCAGCCAGCATGATGTCATGGAGCGCTGTTAGCTTCTCACAAGCGTGGTACCTATTTATCTACTCGCATTTGCATGCTTTTGAAGAGTGGCGCAGTAACCGAGAGATGGAGCTTTCCCCTCACAATCAGGAGAGGATGTGAGTTTGATCCTAGGTAGAGGTACATATTTCTCCTCTCTGGGCACAATGAGAATATATTTGCTGGGGGGAAAAAAACTCAGCATTGGTGACAAGGAAGGGCATCTGGCCAGTAAACACTCACTTGCCCAAACTCCACCTCACAAGCGATTATGGTGTCATTAAAAGAAGATGATGATTTTCATGCTTTCGAACCGCTAGATTGGCAGGAGCTGAGGCTAGGACAGGAACTCACCATTGCGTGGCGCTTGGGTCTCCAACCTGGGCTGCCGGCTTTCCAGTTGACAAGCTCAGCATCTTTAACCACTGAGTCATCGTGCCCCACCCCCAAATAGGCTAGTAGATCAAAAGGTAAAGATTTCCTGGTCAGTTTTGTCCGATTCTAGAGGTTGTTGCTCATCTCTGTTTCAAGGCCATTGAGCCAGCACTGTCCGAAGACATTTCTGTGGTCATGTGGCCAGCATGACATCACGGAGTGCCGTTAACTTTCCACTGGAGTGGTACCTATTGATCTACTCACATTTGCATGCTTTCAAACCGCTAGGCCATGTGAGGAACGGCAGGGCTTACCCAGTTGTTCTCAGAAGCTCCACCCTGAGCCATTTTTTCTTTTTTCTTTTCTTTATTTCTTCTTTTGCAGGATTCCCAGCTGGTGGCTGGCGTGGCCTTCAAGAAAACCTTCTCCTATGCCGGCTTTGAGATGCAGCCAAAGAAGTACGAGTCGCCCAAGATCGCCCTGCTCAACATTGAGTTGGAACTCAAAGCCGAGAAGGACAACGCCGAAGTCAGAGTCCAGAATGTGGCGGTGAGGCCTGGGCTCTTCTTAAAGGGGTGGAGTTGCAGTTATTTAGTTAGTGACACGGTTGTTAGGTGAACCTGGCTTCCCCTGTTCACTTCGCTGCGACCGTCACAAATATGAGTCAGTGGCCAAGCCTTTGAAGTTTGATCACCTGACTATGGGGAAAGCTGCAGTGGTCGTAAGTGTGAAAAACGGTCATAAGTCCCTTTTTTCCACACTGTCATAACTTTGAACGGTCACTAAGCGGTTGGTAGTCAAGGGCTACATGATATCACTTGATATAAACATATCAATTAGCCACCCTTTCTTCCTTTCAACCACAGTTAAATCTGTTGTTGTAATGTGTTATTCCTCTTGTCATATAATATATGACTAAATAAATGCATACAAAATTATGCATATACTCACATATAATATATGTGGGTATATGTTCTGACCAAGGCTTATGGAGACACTTAACAAACACGTTAGTCCCCAAACCCTTATTTCAGTGGCTGTGAATTTTAGTCATTCACAACCTGCAATGAGTCTCACACAGTTTGTAAATAAACCCACAGAAGTCTGCCACAGTCCTTTGGGATAAGTCCGATAAGCACCCACCTTTATCTCCCTTGAAATGCTGCCAAAGACTAAATGTCCAATTAGTTATACAAGGCCAAATGGAGCACAAATTCAACACCGAGCTTCAGGTTTCAAACCGACCAGTATGAACAAAGTTGCTTCCTGCAAAGGCTCCTTTCCCTTTGCTCTTCCTTTATGTCTTATGGGAGGGGCCAATCACCTCCAAGCCTTACTCCCAAATCACCCCTTTTGACTGAGCTGCTCTTGCCTTCTGGCAGCTCTGTGCATGCGCACGCTGGGAACAGGCTCCCCTTGTTCCTCTGCCTTGCTGCTGTCAGATTGTGGAGGCTCCGTAGTCAGCACATCATTCCCAGATGGCCCTGGCTCCATCTCTGCGTCGGACACAGGACCCTCATCCGAGTCCTTCCCAGACTCCCGGACTGGCCTATGTTCCTCCCCACTGTTGACTCTGCTGCCGTCTCCGCAGGCTGCCCATGGACCACAGCAGTATATGCATAATTTTTTATGAATTTATATTGAATTTATAGTATGTATTGGAGGCAATGATCCTTTGAGATCTGTAGGCAGACTAATTTCATTTTAACATATGCAGATTAGTGGACATTCCAAGTGACAATCAAGTTATTTTAATTCTAATCTTGAGTTGATCTAATCTGCAGTGGTTTCCTGCCTAGGCAGGGGATTGGACTAGAAAACCTTCAAGGTCCCTCCCAACTCTTGTCTGTTCTATTGTATTTCTAATCTGGGTGTGTATTACATGCCCCAAACTTTCCTTAGTTCATTGTGGTCCATAATGACAGCCTTTTGCTTCTGGTCCCACAGGATTATCAGGCCATCGTGGACGCTGAGTGGAACATCTTGTATGACAAACTAGACAAGCTCCACAAATCCGGAGCCAAAGTCATCCTCTCGAAGCTGCCCATCGGGGACGTGGCTACTCAGTACTTTGCGGACAGGGACATGTTCTGTGCTGGACGGGTCCCCGAAGAAGATCTGAAGAGGACCATGATGGTAAGGCCCCTTTCCCCTGGGCTCACCAGGGTCCCCATGGGCCGAGGCAGAGGTGGTTATTCAGTGGTTTGGACCGGTTCTTGAGAACCGGTAGCGGAAATGTTGAGTCGTTCGGAGAACTGGCCAATCCCACAGTCTCCCACAGTCCTCCCCCTCCTCCTCCCTGCAAATCTCACTCCTTACTAGCACTGATGATGCTCCCTAGTTTGAGTAATAAGACATCTGCCAGAAAACCAGCAAGCTCAGAGAGCATCAAGGTTTCCTTCTCCTCCTCCTCCTCTCTGCAACACCCCTTCTCTTTTAGCACTGATGATGTTCCCTAGTTGGGTCATGAAATGTCTGCAAGAAAACAGGCTCAGAGAGCACCAAGGACCCCACAGTCCTCCTCCTCCTCCTCCTCTTTTGCAAACCCCACTCCCTCCTAGCTGTGCTGATATTAGGTACCTGGTTGGTAATGAAGCATCTGGAAGAAAACCACCCAGCTCAGAGAGCACCAAGGACCCCCCCCAGTTCAACCCTGAGCTAGAAATATTCCCTTCTGTTGGTACAGGTGTGACTGTTGGGGGGGGGGGGGGAAACAGCCCCATCTAGCTGTGGGAATCTCAGGTGGGCTCCTGAATTACTTGCGTCCATGTTGTCCCTGTTGCACTTGAAAGGGTCTGTTTTGCACGGCAGGCCTGCGGTGGATCTATTCAGACCAGCGCCAACGCTCTCACGGACGACGTCCTCGGATGCTGCAACCTCTTTGAAGAGGCCCAGATTGGAGGGGAGAGGTAAGGGGCAGTGGGACGGGGGAAAGGGGACGGGGGCCTTGGGAGAAAAAATCACTGAAGGAGCCTCAGTCGCATCATCTGCTCTTCTTCGTTCTGCAACCTTGGAGAAGATTGCATGGAATAATCATGGCAGTTGGGCCTCCTAGCCTGGTTTGGTGCTTGTGAATTTTGGGGCTGGACCAAGCTGGGGGGTTCTTCTGGAAGGCAGAAGTGGCCAGTGTCCTGGGAATCCAAAACACTTGGAGGGCTTCATCTTGGATCTCCATGATCCCAGATCCCATTTGGTTCCCAGGAAATAATGGCTCCGACGTGTTGATTTTAAAGCAGGGGCATCAAACTTGCACTGTCCCCACAGGGGGGTGGGATTCAAAAAAAAGTCCCAGCAACCAGTTTGCTGCCCCGTTGCTGGCTGGGCATGGCCTACTGGAACGCCTGGGAGAGCCGTTTTTCACCTCCCCCACAGTCTGGAAGCTTCCCCTCAGGCCTCTGGGAGGGTGAAAACGGATTCCCCTGGACTCCGGAGGCCAGAAAAAGGTCCGTTTCTGGACTTCCAGAAGGCCCGTTTTCCACCCTCCCAGAGCCTGCATCCACAAGGGGGCACCTAGAGACTCCCGGGGTGGACGTGGGGCCAGCCGGTTCAGTTCAACTACCTGTTTGGCGAACCACATGTAAATTTAACATCCGGTTCTCCTGAACTGGCTGAATCCACACCCCTGATTGTCAAGGGACGTATTGCGACTTTCCCCCTCTTTGCTAAACCGGGGGTGGGCATGGCCAGGGCGTGATGCATCCCACGGCAACTTTCGACACCCCTGATTGAAAGGAATGCCTCCTTACTTGCTCTCTTATCCTAAATTTACTGGGACCTAAGAATGTTGTAAGACCATGAAATTGTACTCATGTTGTATCTTGTCTATTCATTTTGTCGTGTTCGTGTCATGTCTGTTTGAGGTAGAGAGAGCCTGAGAGAGCTGTAGGCCACGAAATTTCATCTTAATGTATGCTAATCAGTGTCCATTCAGAGTGTCATGGCCCTGTTGGGATCTGATTCTGAGGGAGAGGCCGAGCAGCTGACAGGGAGTGGGAGTGTGGCTCTGGTGGCTGTGGAGGAAACTGGGGAAGGGCACAGCCGGCTGGGCATTCAGAGGAAGACTCAGACCCACCCCTTCTGCATCCTAGGGCATGCAGGGAGGAACAGAGAAGGGAGCAACATGAGTTGTGTGGTTTACGGTGGAGGAAAGGGCCCTGATCCCCTTCATTAGCCATACCCAGGAAAACTGTTTAAAAAGGCAAACTTGCTGGAAGCAGAGCATGCATTATCTTTGCTTGTCAAGTCTTATCTGGGTTCTGGCGGCCTCCCAGCTGTGTGTGTTTCGTTATCTTTTGAGTTCTGCAATTCTTTATCCTGCCTTGTTTTGTTAATTGCTGCAGGGTGGTTTTTGTTGGTTTTTATTTATAATTTTTATGTACTTTGGGTTCAGACAGAGTTTCTTCCCTTTAAAAACTGTTCTTGGGAGAATTTTTTTTCTCCAGCTGATGATAACTGGACACTGGAGGCCAAGTTGGAGGTATTAAAGGAATTTTATCTACTTTTGTGACTTCGTTGCTTTTGTGCCACGCCCCTTTGGGTCATCACACAGGGGAACAATAAAGTGTCTACAGTGCGTTATCTCTTTTGAAGCCTCCTTTTTCCCATTCCCTGACCAAAAGTCCTTTTTTTCCTCTCTCTCTCTCTCTCTCTCTCTCTCTCTCTGGCAGGTATAACTTCTTCACAGGTTGCCCCAAGGCCAAAACCTGCACGATTATCCTGCGAGGCGGCGCCGAACAGTTCATGGAGGAGACGGAGCGTTCCCTGCACGATGCCATCATGATCGTACGAAGGGCGATCAAGGTAAAAGGGGCCGGGCGGGTTTTCTGCAAGGGGTGGGTGTGACAATCGAAGGCCGGGAAAGGCAGGGGGTGTCATTCGATCTCGTCCTCCTGGCTGTGTGCCAAATTCCAGCCCCCCAAAATAAATAAATAAGTGTGTGTGTGTGTGTGGATCTTTGGTTATTCGGGTTTTCTCCCGCATAAGATTGGAAGTATCTAGGCAACGTTTCGATGAAGTCTCATTCATCATCTTCAGGCTTGGTCTTCAGCTCTGTGCTTCTCAGAGTGATGTGAGCTTGCAGCTGCTTCTTCCTTTTAACTGCTAGTGGGGGTGTGACTTGATTGGGTGGGGGATTGGCTGTGTTTTGATTGGGTGGGGGTGTGTTCTCATTGGTTGGGGCTTTTGCATCACTACCCACTTCAAACCCCTCTGAGCCATACATGAAGCGAACTGACCCCCACCATGAAGATGCAGCACGACCACGAACTCAAAGCCAAACAGCAAGATCACAGCTCACCAGCTCAAATCCCCCAGCAACTAAGACTAACCAAGCCCCCACCTAAACAGAACATGCCTCCAGCCAGTCAGAACACAGGCAACCCCCCAACCAATCAGAACACAGCCAAGCCCCCACCCAATCAAGTCACACCCCCACTAGCAGTTAAAAGGAAGAAGCAGATGCAAGCTCACATCACTCTGAGAAGCACAGAGCTGAAGACCAAGCCTGAAGATGATGAATGAGACTTCATCGAAACGTTGCCCAGATACTTCCAATCTTACGCGGGAGAAAACCCGAATAACCAAAGATCCACATACAAATACCTGCGAGAATCTCAGAAAACATATATATATATATATCTATCTTTGGTTATTCGGGTTTTCTCCCGCGTAAGATTGGAAGTATCTAGGCAACGTTTCGATGAAGTCTCATTCATCATCTTCAGGCTTGGTCTTCAGCTCTGTGCTTCTCAGAGTGAAGTGAGCTTGCATCTGCTTCTTCCTTTTAACCGAAACGTTGCCTAGATACTTCCAATCTTACACGGGAGAAAACCCGAATAACCAAAGATCCACATACAAATACCCACGAGAACCTCAGAAAACAAACATACATACATACATACACATATACATATACATATACATATACATATACATATACATATATATATATATATATATATATATATAATTTTTTATTTTTTTCTCCCGTCCCCAGCACGATTCTGTAGTCGCCGGTGGCGGAGCTATAGAAATGGAAATCTCCAAATACCTGCGAGATTATTCCAGAACCATTCCGGGCAAGCAGCAGCTGCTGATCGGGGCGTACGCCAAAGCCCTGGAGATTATTCCACGCCAGCTTTGCGACAACGCCGGCTTCGATGCCACCAACATCCTCAACCAGCTCCGAGCCAGGCACGCCCAGGTGAGCGTCCTTGGAAGGGGAGAAACGGGCCAGGAGCCTTTTGCAAAAACATTTTAAAAAGGGGAAAAAAAAAACACACCCTTTCGGCTTCTTTGGGTTTCTAACTCTGGGCCTTTAGACCTTCTTGGGTGATTCCGGCCTTTACCTTTGTTTCAAAATTTTAAAAACTGCTTTTGGTGAGGGGCCACGGGGAGATTGCTTGAGCTGTAAGTGGACTAAGGTATCGGCCTAGCCGCTCTCTTTCTGCCTGAAGTGCCGAGGTCTGCTTTTCCCAGCCTGGTGCTGTCTTCAAGGGTTGGGCTGGAGAGGATCCTAGTTGTAGCCCTAGCAACAAGTGAGTCAAGGTTGTATGCACAACAGGCATGAATTTAAGGGGAACCAAATATTATCAGGCTTAAAAGACAAAAATGCAGAGGTGCTGCGAGGCTCCATCTGACAGCCGACCTATGGCCACAATCCATCAATTCCATCTATCCATCCATCCACATCTATCTTCCATCTATCCTGTATATCTCATATATCATTTATCATCTATATCCATCCACATCTGTCTCCATCCATATCTATCTTCCATCCATCATCTGTCATATATCTACCTTTCTAACTTCTGTCATTTATGTATGTATCTCCATTCATCCACATCTTATCTTCCATCCATCACATATCTATCTATCTATCTATCTATCTATCTATCTATCTATCTATCTATCTATCTATCTATCTTTATCTGTCTATATCTATCTATTTATCTTTATCTTTATCTATCTATTTATCTTTATATCTTTATCTTTATATCTTTATCTAACTTTATCTAGCTTTTATCTATCTATCTTTATCTATCTATCTATCTTTATCTATCTATCTATCTATCTATCTATCTATCTATCTATCTATCTATCTATCTTTATATCTATCTATCCATCTGTCTTTATCTATCTATCTATCATCTATCATCTATCTATTTATGTAACTTTATCTATATCTATCTATCTTTATCTATATATCTATCTATCTATCTATCTATCTTTATATCTATCTATCCATCTGTCTTTATCTATCTATCTATCATCTATCATCTATCTATTTATGTAACTTTATCTATATCTATCTATCTATCTTTATCTATCTTTATATCTATCTATCTATCTATCTATCATCTATTTATCTAACTTTATCTATATCTATCTATCTATCATCTATCTATTTATCTAACTTTATCTATCTATATCTATCTATCTATCTTTATCTATCGTCATCCTTCAGTCTCAGGAGACGATGGGATCATGCTCTGAAATGAGGTCCTAAAAGAGCATCTAGTGTGGCTAAAAAGGCCAATTCGAGAGGAGCAATCCCTTCCACACTGGGCACAGAGACAGCCTGTCCCCTGTCCAGCCTCCGGATTTTGCTGGTTCCGGGACTGCCCAGCGAATGTCTCTTCTTCGAATTGGAGACGGCCATGCGGCGTCTTTAGCCTCCAAGCTGAATGATCAGAGGTCAAAGTTTCCCAGCGGTTGGTGTCCATTCCCAAGGCCTTTAGATCCCTCTTGCAGATGTACCATGAACACTGGGCAGTTCACAAACAACAGGATTGATCTTTTGTAAGTTGCTTTTAACAACAGCCAGCCATTCCTACCTTCTGTGCTTCTCCTGGCTTTCTACACGTACCTCCAGGCCGGCCAACCGGTCATTGTGTCCCAAACTCTGACTCTACCAAAGACACTTGCCCGAATATCCTGCTTGGGTCCAGAGGGAGGCCTGGCCTTGATTTACCCCCTAAGTCCAGAAACTGCTTTTCCTTGGCAACAGCAGGTGGGAGGGCAGGCTGTGAGGTTGGAGGTACCTGGTGGCTTCAGCTCAAAATAGAATAGAATAGATAATAGAATAGAATATAGAATACAAAGTAGAATATAGGAATACAAAATAGAACAGAACAGAATAGAATAGAAATAGATGGTGAACGGATGGGATGGAATAGAGTAGAATACAGTAGAATGGAGTAGAATAGGAAATACAAATAGAATAGAATAGAATAGAATATAGAATAAAAAAATAGAATAGAAATAGATGGTGAATGGGATTGGATGGGATGGGATGGAATAGAATAGAAAAGAGATGGTGAATAGGATAGAATAGAATAATGAAGAATAGAATAGAAATAGATAGTGAATGGATCGGATGGGATGGGATAGAACAGAATAGAATTCTTTATTGGCCCAGTGTGATTGGATACACAAGGAATTTGTCTTTGGTGCAAATGCTCTCAGTGTCCATGAAAATACATTCATCAAGAACCATCACATACAACACTTAGTAATAGTCATAGGATACTAAATAAGCAAACAAATCATACTAGGAAACTAAATAAAACTATAAATTGTAAAGATACAAGCAACAAGGTTTTAGTCATAAGTGGGAGGAGTGGGATGAAAGGAAGGATGAGAGAAATAGTGCAGACTTTGTAATAGTTGAAGGGTGTTGAGGGAATTATTTGTTTAGCAGAGTAATGGCCTTTGGGGGGAAAAAACTATCCTTGTGTCTAGTTGTTCTGGCGTGCAGGGCTCTATAGCGTCATTTTGAGGGTGGGAGTTGAAACAGTTTATGTCCAGGATGTGAGGGGGCTCTTCCGTCTGTCTGCCCTGCAGGGGGGCACCTGGTACGGCGTGGACGTGAACAACGAAGACATCGCCGACAACTTTGCCGCTTGCGTGTGGGAACCGGCCATCGTGCGCATCAACGCCCTGACGGCCGCCTCCGAGGCCGCCTGCCTCATCGTGTCGGTGGACGAAACCATCAAGAACCCCCGATCCACCGTGGACGCCCCTCCCGTGGGCCGTGGCCGAGGGCGAGGCCGGCCACACAACCACTGAAGAAAGGCCCAGGCCTATTTGTGGTGGGGCAGGAGAGCTGGGAATGGGGACGAGACTCGCTCCTGATTTTCCCTCGAGGCCGCCCACTTTTCACGCGTCCACAAGGCCTCGAGTTTTGAGGAAGGTCGTTTGCATCCCTGGAAATTCCAGGGAGAGTTTTCCTCGGAGCGCTGAAATCCAGGCCTTCCTTCCTCCTGGTTTTTAAAGCCCACCCACCCAAAATAAATTGCAGTAGATTTGGTAAAATGGCTGAATATTAGGCGGTTCACTCTAGGTCAGGGGTCTCCCACCTTGGCAACTTTAAGCCTGGCCGACTTCAACTCCCAGAATTCCCCAGCCAGCAAAGCTGGCTGGGGAATTCTGGGAGTTGAAGTCGGCCAGGCTTAAAGTTGCCAAGGTGGGAGACCCCTGCTCTTAAAGTTGTATTTATTGGGGTTTTACTGAGGCTTAAAACCACAATCACAATAAAACCTTCTCCTCTCCTGAGTCTTCCTGTTTGATGCTTCTCCCACACAGGCATTTGGCTGAAGGTGTTGGGGGAGTTCTTCTAATTAAAAATAAATAACAAGCCATCCTCGACTTCACAACCTAACCGTTTTAGTGACTGTTTGGAGTTCCCCTCTTTCTTTCTTTCTTTCTTTTTTTTAAACAAATTTTATTAATTTTTAAAGACATACAAAACAGAAGAACATAAAACCTCTTTTCTGCCAATTATTTGTACATTTTAACAAAACAAATAAAACATTTTATACCCCATTGACCCATCCCCTTATGAACACATACATATCCTTTCAACTTTCTCATTATTTCTCCTTTTACTTTTATTCGATTATATTTCTTTTCTATATTTATCTGTTTTGTATGTTTTTATTCACGGTACTTATATTTTCCTCTGGCTTGCTTTATTCTCTTCTATCTTTTATTCTCAATTATCCTCTTCTCACATTCCTCCAAGGTTTTATTAGCTCAGTCAAACATAAACACACAAAAACACAAAACATAGAAACATAAAAAACCCTCTTTTCTGAAAGTTGCTTCGTCCCGAGTTACAACTCTTCGTACAGACATAAATTCAAATTCATATTCATTTTATATAACATTCCATCTCCTTTTTTTGTTGGTGTGATCTTCAGACAAACAATGGGGAAGCCAGAGTCTTCCCACATCATGGCAAAGGGAAACACGAGAGGCGCCCTTAATTCCTTCTTGCCAGGCTTAAGAGAAAAAGCAACAGCGCTTTCTGGAATTTTTGCACACTTGTGTGGGGTTTTTTTTTTGCACAATTGTACCTCAATTAAGGGAGAGCGCTTTTAACTGCTGCTTTTAACCGGTCTTTTAAAAAATAGGTTTTTAGTTCGGTGGGTGTTGAGCTTGGAAGATTCGGCGCTGCTCAGCCCACAGAGAATGTCGCCAAGGAAACGGCCATCAGTTTTACAAAATAATTTATCTGTCAGTTTCCTTCCCCCCCTTTCTTTTTTCCCCCTTCCACCCACTTCCTCTTTGTTTTCCTTCTGTCCTTTCTCTTTCCCTCCCTCTTTCCCCTTCTCTTTTCTCTCCTCCTTCCTTCCCTTCCTTCTTTTCCTTCATTTTTCCCATTTTCCTTCCTTTTTTCCTTTCCTCCCCATTTTGTTTTCTTCCCTTGTTTGGTTTCCCTTTTTTCCTTCATCTCCTTTGCCTTCTGTTTTTCTCCCTTTCTCTCCTGTTTTCCTTCTTCCCTCCCTCCCTCCTGATTCCTTCCTTTTTTTTCCCTCTGATTCCTTCCTTCCTTCCTCATTTCTTTTCTCCCCCTTGATTCCTTCCTTCCTTTATTTCCTTCTGATTCCTTCCTTCCTTTTTCCCTCTGATTCCTTCCTTCCTTCCATTTTGTGATGTAATGTCCCAGGTCATCTCTGTGTACATGAGCTTCTGCCCATTTGGAGGCTGCCTGGCTCAGCTGTTCCTGGAGAAACATCACATGTAAGCAGGATTCAAGGGGAACGAGACCTCAAGAAAAGTATTTGGCGTATAAAGAGACAGACGCTCAAGACTGAATATATGATTACCAAAGTGAGATTTGCTCAGATTGTGGGATCCTACAAGGAGGCTGAAGAAGGATAAAATGATATTTTCCCCATAATTTTTGCCGCTTTTTCCCCCCAACCCTTTATGTAAATGCATGATGTTAATGCACATTTTGAGTGCAAGAAATAATACAGGTCAAATTTTGCATGTTCTTGGTGGCTTCAAGGAAAGAGATTCCTGGGAGCTTTTTTCACACCATGTCATATACTTTTGAACTTAACCCAAAGTTTTGGGAGAAGAATACACTTATTTTAATCTCTCCTTTCTTGGCAATACTTGAGACTGGAGAGAAGCTGTGCGGGCGTTTTTATTGGACTTGACTCCATTCAGGATGAGATTTAAAGAGTCTGCGGGGGTTTCTCAATCAGAAGAGGTTCTCAGAATTCCCCAGCCAGAGAGATTTACAACTAGCGCCCCACTTTGTGGCCTTAACGGACATTTGTCTGGCAGTCACTTTCTTAAAACACCTCTAGATGGAATTACTTAGCAGCTCATGAGAGGTTAGGAAAAGCAGCCAAGATCAAAGGCACTTGGTGAACGTTGTGTAACTGGGTTCCTATTAGTGTAGCTGCAGGGATCCTCGGGTGGGCAGTGTTGGAAGTATAAGCCCCCCGTGGAATTGTAAGTGGCTATAGAGGTAGAGGAGGTGGAGGAATGAAGAAAGGAACAAAGGAAGGAGAGGGGAGGGAATGGAACAAGGAACAGGATGGATTGATGGAGAAAATAGGAAGGAACAGGGAAAGGGAGGAGGGAAGGATGGGAGGGAAGGAATGAAGGAATAAAAGGGAGGAGGGAAGGATGGATTGTTGGAGAAAATAGGAAGCAGGAAAGGAAGGGAATGAGGGAGGGAGGGAGGAAAAGGAAGAAGGAAATGGGATGAATGGAAGAGGGAAGGAATGAAGGAACGGTGGAGGAAGCTGGATGGATTGATGGAAGGAAAACAAGCAGGAAAGGGGAGAAAGGAATGGATGGAAGGAGTGGGAAAGGGAGGAGGGACGGAACAAAAGGGAGAGGGGAATGGGATGGATGTAAGAAAGGAGCCAAATGGGGAAGGAATAAACAGGGAGACGAGGGAACAGGATGGGAGGAAGAAGAAAGACAAGGCACAGAATTAATGGCAGCTTTTATAGAACACATTTATAGAAGCCTTACTTAACAACGTACGCAGAAGGGGATGGGAATTGTTGCCATCCTGACTCCCCTCCCTCTCCTGCCCCCCTCCCCCAAGCCAAAATGGATGTAGATCAAGGGATGATGTTCAGCTTCAGCCACCTGGCCGACCAGGTGCTTCAAATACCCTGTTCCCCCATTCATCTGCTGCCTATCTCCCATGCACATCTGGGCCTCACATCGCTCTTCCGAAAGCTGCTCCTTTCTCCAAGGTAACACGGTTTAGCCTTAGACACAAACCTTTCAGGCTCTAAGCAGCACACGCACGACAATCATTTTGCACTCCAGGACAAGCCCTCCAGAACTCACCAGTTCCTAAACCAGCATCCAACCAAGCAATGAATAACACACACACACACACACCCCACGCCCCAGCATCCGATGTTTGCTGAGGGACTGTGGTTTACTTGCAGGTCCGCAGGCAGGCAAACCATGGATCAGCAAAGAGGGTTAGGAGACTGGAGGCTAAAACATACGAAGAACAGTTGTTGGAAGTTGGGTTTAATTCTAGTTTCATGAAAAGAAGGACTAGGGGTGTGACATGATGGCAGTCTTCCAGTATCTCAGGGGTGGCCACAAAGGAGGAGAGGGCCAAGCTATTCTCCAAAGCACTCAAGCGATGGACGGGAACTAATCAAGCAGAGAAGCAACCTAGAACTTGGCAGAGAGAACCATCAGTGGGACAACTTGCCACCAGAAGTTGTGTGTGCTCCATCATCACTGGAGGTCTTCAAGAAGAGACTTGGGCAGCCATGTGTCTGGAATGGTAGAGGATTTCTTGCTTGAGCCACTGGGGTTGGACTAGAACAGTGGTCTCCAACTGGTGGCCCAGGGACCACTGGTGGTCTGGGAGAAAATTTTGATGGTCCTCAGAGAAATGTGTTCTCCCCCCCCCCCCACAAAGCAATTAATCCAGGCTACACAGGAACACAAGGCTGCGCTGCACATATGGCCCGCGGGAACGCAAAGCTTGTGTCGCTTGCATCGTGAACAACACGAGGTAGGGAGGGGAGGGGGGGAAAGGGCGGAGGGGGGGAACTTCCCCTCTCACCCCATGCACCTGAACTGGCCACCAGGCTGCTTCTTTCTGCTTCTTTCTTCTTCTGCTTTTGGCTGCAGGCAAGGAAAGCAGCCAAAGTCTTTCTTTCTCTCCCCCAAACTCTGCCAGAAATGAGTCTTTGGGACCCTGCAAGGCCTCCAGCTCCAAGAGGCTGAGCTGGCAAAGACTCATTTCTGGCAGAGTTTGGGGCAGAGAAAGAAAGACTTCTGCTGTTTTCCTTGCATGAAGCCCAAAGTCTCTCTCTCTCTCTCTCTCTCCTCCTGAGAATGGAGCTGGAGACGGTCTCCTGCGATCCCTAATAAAGAACAATCGATCGGTAGGAAAACGGGATGGGGAATTTTCCTGCAGACATTTTTGGGGGGATTGTCCCGGGGTCTCTGGTCCGCAGGATTTAAAATGATGAGCTTGGTGGTCCCCGAGGTCCAAAAGGTTGGCAATTCCTGGACTAGAAGACCTCTGAGGTGCCTTCCAACTCTTTTGTTATTCTGTTGGAAACATTGCACTAAAGCAGGAGTATCCAACTTTGGCAACTTTAAAACTTGTGAACTTGAACTCCCAGAATTCCCCAGCCAGCCATGTTGAATTCTGGAATTTGAAGTCCACAAATCTTAAAAGTGGGCCAGATTGGACCTCCCTAATCCAAAGTCCTTTGGCCTTTGGCAACTTAAATGGGAATCCTTACACACACACACACACACACACACACACACACACACACACACACACAAACTCTCTCCTCCCTCCCTCTCTCTCCAAATCCACCTGGGAATGTGTGTGTTGTCATCTCCCCTTCCAAAGAAGCCAACAAAGCCATATCTTTGTTTGAAGAATTCTTTATTCAACACTGAATCATAAAATAGCTCTTATTCGAAGGTTTTGTTTTTGCTTTTGTTTTTCTTCACTTCCTTTGTATCTTAAATTTTAAATACGCATGGTTTACATTCGGCAAAGTTCAAGAGCAACAACATCAAAGTGCATTTTACAGACAAAAATTCTGCCTCCCACCACCCCGGCGTTTGTTTGTTTTCTTAAAAAAACATGGTCTCCTGACAGACTCCTCCCCTCACTCCCGAGAGGGTCGCCAGGAAGGATGAAATGGAGGTGTTGGTTGCTTCCCTTCTACAGGTGGGGGGGGGACAAAAAACACAGAGACACCTGCCTGCATCTCTCACCTGTCTTAACCTTGTCCTTTGCCAATACACCTCTGGAAACCAGCTGCTCCCCAATGGGCACCATCTGGATCAGGGGTCTCCGACCTTGGCCACTTTTAAGACTTGTGGACTTCAACTCCCAGAATTCCTCAGCCAGCATGACAGCCATGTTGTGGCCCTAAAGCAGGGCTTTGCTGGCTGAGGAATTCTGGGAGTTAAAGTCCACAAGTCTTAAAATGGCCAAGGTTGGAGACACCTGATCCAGATGTTTGAGGACCATGAGGGATTCTGGGAGCACATCGGGAAGGGGCTGGATTGGATTAGATTGGCCTTAAGAGGGAAGAAAAAAAGTAAAAAAACCCACCTACTCAAATCTTCAAGTGCAAAAATCCTTCCTTCTGATCTTCACAGGTCTGTTTCTTCTCCCCCTCCCAAAAAACATTGTTTTTCACAACCTAGATGTCACCTCCAAGCAAGAGCTACACCCAGGTGTGAGTTTGGCACATACACTCTCTCTTTCTCTCTCTCTCTCTCACACACACACACGATTTGTCAACATTTTCTTTGGAGTCTTAAAACCATCCCGAGTCACTTTGAAAACAAGACGGGAAAACAAATATTGAGAGATTAACAATACGAGGGTTATAAAATAATTTAACTCAATTATAGTTATCTCGCTTAAGTATGAATTAGTAAAATTATAGTCAAATGATTGTTCAATAATGATATTAGGATATTTTACTGATGATTGATAATGTGAGTTATTATGTAATATAATTATTTTGATGACTATGAAATGGATGCACAAAAGGGAGTGGTAAACCAACCGATACACTGTAAATTTATGAAGAATGATTTTTTTATGTTATGTTTTATGTCTTATATGTTTTTGTCTGTCGTTAAAATCAATAAAACTTTTATAAAAAAAAAACGAGGTTTGTTCTCGATTTAACGACTGTCGTTGAGGCCAACATTTCTATGACTAAAACAAATATTGAAATATTAATATTGAATATTATATTGAAATATGTATATTATATTAATATATATATATATATTATATTAATATTAATATTGAAATATTAAGCGAGTTCACAGTTCAGTTTCGCCCCATCTTGCGACCATTTTGGCCACTGTTGTTCAACGGACCGCCACCATTATTAAGTTCATCACACGGTTGTTAAGCAAATCTGATTTGCCCCCCCACCGCCTTTGAGTTCGCTCGTCAGAATGTTCGCCAATAACAGGGATTGCATGATTTCCCCCAAGGGATGCTGCGACCGTCATAAGTATGAGTCGGTTGCCGCCAAGTGGCTGAGTTTTGATCACGGGACTATGGGAGGCTGGGAGGGTCGTTAAGTGTGAAAAATGGTCCTAAGCCGCATTTTTCGGTGCTATGGTTAGCTTGGAGCAGCCACCAAATGAGCGGTTGCAAAATCGAGGACTAACTGTAAATGAAATGAATGAGAAATAAAATAAAATGCTGCCCCCTGCTCCATGCGGATGGGTTTGTAATGCCAATTTCCTCTGACCCCCTAAAATTCCACCCCTGAATAACAGCAGCAGCAAAAAACAAACCTCCCTCTTCATCCAAGGACTAGCAGACACGGTATTTAGGGTGTCAAACGGGGAGGATTCAAATCTTTTAACAACTGGTTCTGTGGGCATGGCTGGTGGGAGTGGCCATGTGACTGGGTGGGCGTGGCTTCTTTTTTAAAGCACCGGCTCTCCCATTATTATTATTTTTCACCTGGGCCTCAGGGAAGCCTCCTGGGGGGCATTTTTGCTCCCAGAAGGCTTCTCTGGGGCCCAGAAAGGCAAAAAACTGCATCCCCCCACGCTCCATTTTTGGGCCTTCTGGGCCTCAGGGAAGCCTCCTAGGCGAAGCAGGAAGACAGTGAGGGGGATCCCGGCACAGCTGATCATTGGAACAGCTGATCATCCTCTCCTTCCTTCCTCCTTTCCTTCCTTTCTCCTCCTCCTCTCCTTCCTTCCTTTCTTCCTCCTCCTCCTCTCCTTCCTTCCTTCCTCCTGGGCGAAACAGAGAGGGGGATCCCAGGACAGCTGATCATGAGAATAGCTAATCATCCTCTCCCTCCTCCTCTCCTCTCCTTCCTTCCTTCCTTCCTCCTAGGCGAAGCAGGAAGACAGTGAGGGGGATCCCGGCACAGCTGATCATTGGAACAGCTGATCATCCTCTCCTTCCTTTCTCCTTTCCTTCCTTTCTCCTCCTCCTCTCCTTCCTTCCTTTCTTCCTCCTCCTCCTCTCCTTCCTTCCTTCCTCCTGGGCGAAGCAGTAAGATAGTGAGGGGGATCCCGGCACAGCTGATCATCGGAACAGCTAATTGTCCTCTCCTTCCTTCCTCCTCTCCTTCCTTCCTCCTCCTCTCCTTCCTTCCTCCTCCTCTCCTTCCTTCCTTCCTCCTGGGCGAAGCAGGAAGACAGTGAGGGGGATTCCGGCACAGCTGATCAGAGGAACAGCTAATTGTCCTCTCCTTCCTTCCTCCTTTCCTTCCTTTCTCTTCCTCCTCTCCTTCCTTCCTTCCTTCCTCCTGGGCGAAGCAGTAAGACAGTGAGAGGGATCCAGGCACAGCTGAGCATTGGAACAGCTGATCATCCTCTCCTTCCTTCCTCCTCTCCTTCCTTCCTTTCTCCTCCTTTCCTTCCTTCCTTCCTTCCACCTGGACAAAGCAGTAAAACAACCAGGGCGATCCCTGCACAACTGATTGTCAGAACAGCTGATCGTCCTCTCCTTCCTTCCTCCTCCTCTCCTTTCTTCCTTCCTCCTGGGCGAAGCAGTAAGATAGTGAGGGGGATCCTGGCACAGCTGATCATTGGAACAGCTGATCATCGGTAGATGAAAAAAACAACCTTAAGGCGTGACTGGACACCCCTGACTGAGAACGCAGTCAGAGATGTCACACATACGCTATAAGGACTGACTGGGCAGGGAGGGGAGATTTGCTGGTTCTCCAAACTGTGCAGAATCATAACAACCAGTTCTATCAAACCGGTCTGAACCGGTAGACTCCCAGCCCTGGGTACAAACCTGTTTAGTTTTTGAGGTTCGGTCAGGGCAGCGAGCTCTCCAAGAAACAAGCCATTTGTGGGAGAATAATAATAGTGGAAGAAGCGAGAGGCACCGAAAACGTCTAGCTGCAGGCAGGTGTTTTGTGATCATTGTGGACAGCTAGCGAATCAATTTAATTAATACATAAATATAGCAAATCAATATAATAAATTAAATAAACATAGCAAATAAATGCATAGGAAAAATAAATACGTTTAATAACTAAGCGAACGGAGCAAAAAAGTAAAACGTAACGCATAGGAAAAAATAATTTTTTTAAAAAATAAATGTAACAAACAAGTACAGCAAATTAAAAAACATAATAATTTATAAACATAGCAAGTAAGAAAATGGAATCAATAGATAAAATAAATAAATGTAACAAATAGAGCAAACGCATAAACATGGCCAACAAATGTAATAAATATGAAAAATAAATAGAATGGTGAAATAAATTTAATAAATACAACAAATAAATAAATTTAATAAATATAACAAATGAATTTAATCAATATGGCAAATAAGTAAATCAATTTAATGCAGGCATAAAAATAAATAAATAAATAAAGGAAAAGAAGAACATTCCAAGCACTTTGTCGTAATGCAGTTCCATATTTCTTGGCAACTTTACAAGGTCTAGCTGGGGAATTCTGGGAGTTGAAGTCCAGACCTCTCACAAGTTGCTTGAGAAACACTGTAGAGTTAGTCCAAACAGAACTCTGTCCTACATCACAGGTGTTTGGGCATCATGGGTCCTACCTGCCTTTGTCTTACTGGGATTTCAAATTGGCTTATCATGACGGAGGAAATTTTATTTATTTATTTATTTAGCTTATTCAATTTGCTACCCATTGCACTGCCAAATATAATTTTCAAAGCGTCTAGAGCAGGGGTCTCCAACCTTGGCTCCTGGAAGCCTGGCGGACTTCAACTCCCAGAGTTCCACAGCCAGCAAAGCTGGCTGTGGAATTCTGGGAGTTGAAGTCCGCCAGGCTTCCAGGAGCCAAGGTTGGAGACCCCTGGTCTAGAGCCATGATGGTGAACCTATGGCATGCATGCTGCAGGTGGCACACAGAGCCGTTTGTATGGGCATACAAGCCCCAGCCAAACGTACCTGTGCCGCACACGCACATGCCTCTCAGCTGGTTTTTCACCTATTTGAGGCCTTTTTCGGCTTCCCAGAGGCTCGGGGGGAAGCCTCTGCAGCCTTTGGAGGCCGTTTCCTCACTTCCGGTACTTCTGGTTTCGTCACTTCCGGTATTTGGAGGCCGAAAAACAGGCCTGTTTTTCAGCCTCCAAAGGCTGCAGAGGCTTCCCTCGAACCTCTGAGAGGCTGAAAAAGGCCTCAAAAGGGCTGAAAAATCAGCTGGGAAGCACGTGCAGTGCAGTTAAGGGGCGGCGACGGGGGGGCTTTGCGCAAGCATTTGCAGGGAGGTGGAGTGCACTGCATTGTGGGTACCAGCACACACATGCTTTTGGCACACCACAACAAAAAAGTTCTCCATCCCTAGTCTAGGGCACTGGCTTAGTAAACACCGTCTCTTTTGCAATTATCTGGGGTTGATCAAAGGCTTCTGTTGCGTGATCTGAAAAATGACAAGTCTTAATTAAAAGACTTGTGGGCTAATTGTGGCCAAAAAGTAAACTTGCAGTTATTTTTGTTGACGTGACTACCTGAAAGACGCACCCAATGGCTGGGTTTCTGGGACACATGATACACATCCCCTACATTAACCCAGCATTTGGGAAGGAGAAGGTCCTTCATAGAGAGAGAAATCTGAGCAGAGAGTTGGACTAGAAGACCTCCCAAGGTCCCTTTTCTACGTCTGTTATTCTATTATTCTGTTATTCCGATGGTTCGAGGCTGTGTAACTCAATTCCAGCTGGCGTGGGTGTCCACCTCGCACAGGGGAGAAGAAAGACCTCAAGGGTGTTGTGATGCACACAAAAAGGAATTACATAACTTCCTAGGTAGTCCTCGCACTTGTGATGGTCCTCACACTTATGACCTTTGCAGCATCCCCAGGGTCAAAATTTCAGTGCTTGGCAACCAGCTTGTATTTACAAGGGTTGCAGCTATCCTGGTATTATGTGATTCCCCTTTTGCAACCTTCCCAGCTGGCTTCTGTTATGCAAAGCCAGAGGGGTGGGGGAACTGGATTTGCTTAAAGACCTCATTCACTTAGTAACCATAATGATTTGCTTAACAAACTTGGCAAAAAATAAGGGGGGGGGTTGTCACCAAATTGGGCACAACTGACTTTAACAACTGGCTTGTTCAGTAAAGGAAATTCTGGTCCCACAGTAGCTGTAAACCTGTACAATGGATGAATAGGCAGCGCAGGCAGTCCTCAACTTATGACCACTGTTGGAATTGGTACTTCCGTCATTAAGCAAGGCACTCGATTGAGTCGTGCCCAATTGGAGTCCGTCCAGAATCACTTTATAGGAGAGATGAAGAGCATAGAACCGTGATGGCGAACCTGTGGCACGCGTGCCACAGGTGGCACACAGAGCCAGTTGTGCGGGCATGCAAGCCCCAGCCAAACTTACCTGCGCTGTGCACGCACCCGTGCCTCCCAGCTGGTTTTTCAGCCATTTGAAGCCTCCCGGGAAGCCTCTGCAGCCTTTGGAGGCCGAAAAACGGGCCTCTTTCGCGACTTCTGGTATTTCTGGAAATACCAGAAGTGATGAAACGGGCCCATTTTTCGCTCTCCAAAGGCTGCAGAGGCTTCCCTTGAGCCCCTGGGAGGCTGAAAAAGGCCCCAAATGGACTGAAAATCAGCTGGGAGGCGCACACATGCTTAGTGCAGGTAAAGAGCTGGGGGTTGGGGGGTTGTGTGCATGTGCGCGGGGGGGGGCGAGACACATTGCATTGTGGGTGCTGGCACACACACACACACACACACGCTTTCAGCACACTACAACACAAAGGTTCACCATCATTGGCATAGAAATATAATAAATAAATTTATGAAACAAATAAATACATTTTCCAAGCTTTTTTGGGGGGGGGGGCATGGTTGTTAAATGCAACTTTTCCTCTTCCTTTTGCTTATTCCCAAACGCTGCAAATGTTGCTTAAGTGACTCCAGGATGCTGCAAACCTTCTAAATGTGTCCAAATTTCTGATCACGTTGACAAATGGGAATACTGCAACAGTCGGAAGTGTGAGGATTGTGGTGTGTCAGTCACTTTTTTCAGTGCCGTTGTAACTTTGACTGGTGCTGTGGTTCGTCGGGAGCAGGTAAGGATGGCTGGAGTCTCGGAGAGCGAGGACTCAGATGAGGGCCCTGCATGGGATGCAGGGTTGGGGCCAGGACCATCAGGGAGTGGAAAGCTGCTTTTGGAGATTGGGGAGGCCTGGCAGCAGTGAGGAAGAGTCCCCCGAGGAGCCTGTGCCCAGGGCGCGTGCATGCAGGGCTGCTTGAAGGAAATAGCAGCTGCAGCAGCACGGGCGACTCAGGAGTAAGGCTGCAAGGTAATGGCCCCTCCCTTAAGGGATAAAAGCCAGCCTGAGAGACTGGGAGTTTTTGCAGGAAGCAAAGAAGTTCTTGCACTTCAAGATTTGTGGAAGTTTGGACTCTCTTGGTTGGTGTTTGGAGACTCTTTGTGTCTGAACTATTTCTTGGCAACTTTATCTAGCATTCTTGGCAGCCTTGCACCACCTTGGCAAGGCTCGTTTGTATCTGGGACAATTAGTTTTTCATCGCGTTTTACTGTGAATGAACGGAATTCACAGAGAGGCATTAAAAGGTTTTGCTTTTATCTCTTTTTGGTGTTTGTTTGCTTGGAACAAGGTTTGGGTCAGAACAATTGGTCACTAAACAAATGATCGAACATCAAAGACTACTTGTGGCAGGAAAAGCATTTTCAGGGCACGTAAACTATATTCACCACTAGAGGACAACCAAGAGATACAAATATCCTCTCTTGCCCCATGCTGCCCTCTACTGGCTGTATAGATTTCTGCAGCTGGGAAGTGGTACCCAACTACAGACCTAACTTGTGGATGCTGCTTGAATGCCACTGCTGCCATCCAGCATCCCTAGGAGGGACGTCTGTTTTCCAAGCATCAATTCCACTTGTAGCCCTTTAACGTGAGGACTGGGGGGGGGGGTCTCACCAGCTTTATCTGTGGGCTTAGAAAGCTCCATTTGCAAGCCAGGAAAAAGATAGTTTATCTAAAAGGTGGCTTGCCCGTTGTCATGGTGACAGCTGGGCCCCTACTTTAGATATTTATTTTAACCATAGAATCAAATCCAAGAATTACGACACATTCCCAAATGAGTGTCACATTGCTTGAATTTTTATCTTTTCGCTCAGTTTTTCCAGCATGAAAAAAAAATATAATGCGGGAGACCGGAATAATCTCCTAATCTGGAAATCTGGAATTCAGGGGAATCTCTTGTTCATGCTGGGAAAAGCACATACACACACAAAAACCAGAGATCTGCATGGATCTTTCCCACCTAATTGCAAAAGAGGGCATTTTTCTGAAAAATGAACAATGGCTGCAAAGGAACGGCAGTGGTTAAGTTAATCGGGGGAAAAATTGATTTAAATCCACACCAGTGCCCCAATGTGTTCCATTTATCCATCTATCAATCCAATTAGAGAAAGATCATCATTCAGGTACCTCCCCCTTCCTGGTTTCTGTCTTTGCTTTCTTTGTGTTTAAGATCCATTTCTGCACAGAAAAAAAAACACCTTTGTTTCTTAAAAAGCCACTGGCACATTTCCGCTGAAGCCTAAAATATACATATATTTATATCATTTAAAAAATAGCTTAAAAGCCAAACATCCATCCATCCATCCTTTTTCTTTCTTTCTCTTTCTCTTTCTCTTTCTCTTTCTCTCCCTCTTTCCTTCCTTCCTTCCTTCCTTCCTTCCTTCCTTTCTTCCTTTCCTTTTCTTTCTCTCTCCCTCTTTCTTCTTTCCCTTCCTTTGTTCATTCTTTCATTCTTTCTTTATTTCTGGCACGCTTCAAACATTTTCAGTCATTTATAAAGATCGATCTAGAAAGACAGTAAGTGCTTTTCAGAAACCAAGCTTCGCCCCCCTTTCTATCTATCTCCCAGGAGCAAAATCTTAAATGATTATCTAGCTGCAGGTTCTCGCTGCATCACTTCATCCTCACTTTGAGGCTGGCAATTAATTTTAGCCTGGCTCCCTTCCAACTCTGATGTTCTCCTTCTGTCTTGGCTAGGAGCCCTCAAGCAAAAATCGCAGCTCAGAAACTCTGGACCCATCACAATTTTATATGCTCCACAAGTTCTTTTTCCAAGCATGTGGAGGAATACATTCAGACAACCATCTTGAATAACAGGTACTCCTCGACTTCCAACCATTCCTTTAGCGACCAAACTTACAACGGCACTGAAAAAAAGTGACTTATATCCCTCAACTTAACAGCCATCCCGGCATTCCCTACAGTCACCTGATCAAAATTCAAAGGCAGGGCAACTGGCATGTACTCTTTGATGGTTGCAGCATCTCAGGAATATGCTGATCACCCTTTCTGATCTTCCTGGCCAGAATTCCAACAAGCAAAACCAAGAAGGGAAGCTGGACTTGTTTAACGACCGCAATGATTCACTTAAATTGCAATGATTCACCTAACAACCATGGCCAACAAGGTGGTAACGTTGGGCCAAACCACCTGCTTAGCGACATAAATTCTGGCCTCAACCGTGGTTGCAAATCAGGGACTGCATATCATCTGTATATTAGACACCCTTGCAAAGGATTTTGAGGATTGTAATTTTGTGGTCGTAACTGGAGGGCTAACTGCATTCACACCAGCTTTCTGAGTATTTTTCTCCTTGGCCAAGCTTTCCAGAAGCTTTAACAACACGCCAAAGATGGACAAATCTCCAAATCAAAGTTTCATGTTTTTTTCCCACCTCGAGCACAAAGTCCAGAAGTGGTTTTCAAGCGGAAACAAATTTTTTTTTGTGTTTTTGTCTTCAACCAAAGCAGTCCCTTTACCAATTAGATAGGTTTGTAGTTATAGAAATGGCTAGTTTATACCACTATGTAAAAGCAAAAAAGTTGAGGTTTGATGTTATCTTATTTTACTGCACCAAAGAGACTCAAACGTCAATGCCTTTTCTTTCTTTTTTCTCCTTTTTCTTACACTTTCCCTTCGTTTTCCCCTCCCCTATTCTTTCCTACTATTTTCTTTTGTATTTTTGTACCTTATATTAATAAACTAAAAAAAAAAAGAAACATGGACACCTCTTGGAACCACAGAGCCCAGAATATATTGAGCCTGGCATTTTATAGAACAGTTGGGCAATTATAGCAATTTTATGCCTTGTGGACTTCAACTCCCAGAATTCCTGGGCCAGCCATGGCTGTCTCAAGAATTCTGGCAGTTGTAGTCCATGGGTTGTAAAGTTGCCATAGTTCCGCACCTCTTAAAGAGGCAAATTCCATATCAAATCTACCTTTTAATTCTGCATGCCGATTTTAATCCCAGCCCTCTGAAGTGGGACGGATCGACGCAATCAAATTGCTTTTCCCTTTTCCAGAGTTTAATCCGCTGGAACTTGGGAATTATTTGACGATTTTGACTAGAGTTTAATCTTTTCATTATTATTTTTTCCCAGCCCTCTGCACGATACTCAGCTGTGGCTGCCTGTGAAACAGTGGAAGGAAAGATTGGAAGGAAAAGTCAAGGTCTTGCACTGTGAAAATCATTGAGCAGCTCTGGAAATTCACTCCCAAAGGTAGTTTTTTTTCTCCAAAAGATGGCCGGATTGAACAGACGGTCTTCGAGTTATGACCACAACTGAGCCGCAAATTTCTGTTGCTAAGCGAGACATTTTACAACTTTCCTTGCCAGGTTTTGTTAAATGAATTGCTGCAGTTCTTAAGCTTGGAATATGGTGTTAAGCAAATCTGACATCCCCCGTTGATTTTGTTCACTGGGCAGTCGCAAAACGGGGATCCCGGGAACACTGCAACTGTCATGAGTACATGCCAGTTGCCAAGCATCTGAATTTTGATCACACGTTGGAGAAATCCGCAACCTTCTCCCTCTTTAGACACTGTAGGAGATTCAGGTTAACCTCCATCCCGAAGCTCCCTGGTGCCTATTCATAAAAGCTTCTCGCCGGCGGAGCTGAAAAACACCCAGTCTTTCTCTCTGTGTGTGGTCAATATAACATCTCACACCAAGTGGTACCCTTTCCTTTCCAGTTGAAAGCTATTAACCCTTCTGTCCCTTCTCCTCTACACTTTGCAAAAGCTTCTCACTTTGTGTGCCATATGATACAGCTTATATAAAGAGTGAGGATGCTAAACTACCCTAATTTCCAGCTAACAGCGACTACATTTGTGTGTGTGTATGTGTGTGTGTGTGTGTAAGGGGGGTCAGGCTCAGAAGCAGGCTGTGAGTAAAAAACACAGGAAAAGAAAAACCTGCTTTCCAGCACCTTTCCCTAAGTCAGCAAAACTGACGTCCGTCAATCTAGCTAGGCCTCTGTCTTGGCATCTACCCAGTTGTTCCTCGACCGTGGCAGCTTGCGGAGGTGTGAACTTCAACTCCCAGCATTCCCCATCCAGTATTATTGACTGGGGAAGTCTGGGAGTTGAATTCCTACTTGTTTGTCTGGAGAATTCTGGCCGTTGGGAGTCCACACACATCTGAAAGTTTGAGGAAGGGTGTCTAAATATGGCCACTTAACACCTGTGGACTTCAATTCCCAGAATTCCAGTATTATTGACTGGAGAATTCTGGGAGTTTAATTCCTACATGTTTGGCTGTGGGAATTCTGGGAGTTGAAGTCCATAGGTCTTAAAAGTGGCCAAGGTTGGATACTCCTGATTGTAGAGACTGTTTTTAAACTATATATTGAGATTTGGCATTAATATAGGTCAAGGGACACAATTCTTCCAACAGTTGAAAGTTGAGCAATGGATGATGCAGAAGAATGCAGAGTGAACCCTTTTTAAAGCTAGGTTGACTTGCTTTTTTGGGAGGGGGGAGCAGTTAGTCTCCCCAAACTTGCATTGACATTATTGAGTTTGGGGGGCAGGGAAGGATGGGAAAATGATGGATATTTCTAACTCCCTCCCCACAAAAACCTTGGCACAGAAGGGAGATGCCCCCCGCAAATGGAAAGGATGGATCAAATTTCCTTTCTAGCCCTTTTTTCTTGCATCCCCAAATGGCAAAGAGGAGGTAACCTAAGGCCAGAAACCAACAAATGGAGGCCAATAGTAAAATATACATTCACAACTGCATCTCACCACAAGCAGTTAAATGCCAGTGATTTCAACCTTGGGAACTTGAAGATGAGTGGACTTCAATTCCCAGAATTCCACAGCTAGCATGATTTACAAGGCTTGGACTTCAACTCCCAGAATCCCACAGCTGGCATACTTTCAGATGCTTGACTTTAAATTCCCAGAATCCCCCAGCCGGCATGTTTTACAATGCTTGGACTTCAACTCCCAGAATCCCCCAGGCAGCATGCTTTAGACCAGGGGTCTCCAAACTTGATAGCTTTCCGACTTGTGGACTTCAACTCCCAGAATTCCTCCTCCAGTCATGTTAGCTCAGGAATTCTGGGAGTTGCAGTCCACAAGTCTGAAACTTGTCAAGTTTGAAGACCCTTGTGATATGATGGATGGATAGAAAGATAGAGATGGATGGATAGATGGATGAGGAGATGATAGACAGACAGACAGACAGATGATATAGATCAGGAGTCTTCAAACTTGAGAACTTTAAGACTTGTGGACTTCAACTCCCAGAATTCCTTAGCTAACGTGACTGGAGGAGGAATTCTGGGAGTTGAAGTCCACAAGTCTGAAACTTGCCAAGTTCAAAGATCCTTGCTTTAGATGTTTGGCTTTCAATTCCCAGAATCCCCCATCCAGCTGGCTGGGGGATTCTGGGAGTTGAAGTCCAAGCATTCTGAAAGCATGCCGGATGGGGGATTCTGGGAGTCGAAGTCCAACCCATTTTCAAGTTACCGAGTTTGGAAAAAACAAACAAACACACACATCAAGAGTACCACAATTACAATTATTTTCAGAAAGGAAAACGGCAAGGACAGTTCATCCATCCATCCACCCATCCTGAAACCCACTAGCTTCCTTCCATCTTCCAAACCCCGGAGCTGAAGATGGTGTCTTCAAACATCCCTTTGGCCTCTGATCAGCCCTACCCTGTTTCTCTTCCAAGCTGGCCTCCACATCTGGACGCCAGCGCAACCCCCCCCCCCAAAAAATAAAATCCCACACCCCCTTTTGCCTTCTCCAAGGGCTTTCCATTTGGAAAGCAGATTGGGACCCCTCCCCTGCAAATCTGCTCCCACTCAACCCCCCCCTGCCCAATTTTTCCTGGGCTGAATCCCACTTCCTGCTGGCTGGGAGGAGGATTGGGGTACAGATATCCAGCTCGATTCACAGTTACAAGGGGACACCCCTGGATTAATCAGGGGGTCCCCTTCTCTCCACTCTTTTCCATTTTTTCAGAACCCCGGTGAGGTTCTCTGCAAGAACCCAGGCAATTGAACCCCCTCCTCCCCAAATAAATAAATAAATAAATAGATAAACAAATAAATAAAGGTGCAATGCTCAAATCCTTATCCTTATTATTCTTTTTCTTTCCTTTCCCTTTTTTTTTCTTCCTAATCCTCTGTGCATCCGACCTCTGAAAGCCGTGAAGGAGAGCCAAGGATGCGATGGATACCTGCAGCCTTTGAACTCAACCTCTCCGGCTCTGGAAAAGATGAATGAGGAATGAAAAGAAATCCCACTGCTCCCCCCCCCCAAAAAATATCCCCCCTCCCCCCACCAAAAAGACCTTCTCCCCTCTAAAGGAAAACACCTCCCTAAGGACAGAGCTTTTAGACACATGCTTGAATAAATAAGCTTTCGGAAACCTCTCCTGGGTTTTGGTCTGCGGCTTTGAAAAAATGCCTTGGGGGGGGGGCAGAAAAAGAAGGAACTAGAAGCTTCCTCACACGGAAGGGAAGGGCTTTCTTTTTCTTTTTTTTGGAGTTTTCAGTCCTGCGGTTTCGAAAGTTCGGCTCGCGGTGAGGGGATCTCTTCTTGTGACCCGAAACGAGGTTCGTTTGCAGATATCAAAACATGAAACTCAGGAAGATGGCTTTCATATATATATATATGAAATATATATATATATATATATATATTTCACACACACGCATATATATATGTATATCTTTTTGCACTCTGAATTTAACATATATATATATATATATATATATTTTTGCTGGTTTTCAGGCATCCTTGACTCTTCAGACGTGCAGCCTGGCAGGACCACCAACTATTTTTGTAGTCCGACAAAGTGGCTACCGTTTTGTGCAAACCAGAAGGTGGCTTGGTTGTTTTTTTGTTTTTTTTCTTTCTTTCTTCCTTTCTTTTTGGAGAGTTCTCATCCCAGTTCTGCATCTCGGTCCACGGTGAATTCTGGAGCTTTTCGTGGCGCCTCCTTTTTAATCTGTCTCTCACCCCGGAAGCTTCAGAGAAGTTGGTACTCCTACCCACCACCAATAACAGAAGAAAGTCGAAGCGTGTGCAAGTTTGCAAAAAGGAGGTACAAAAATAGTTCTTTCCCCAACCAATTTGAAAGAGTTTTGACGCCGATGAGGGCTGCGATGGGACGAAGGAGAGGGGGAAAAAAAAAAAAGGATTTTGGCAGCTCTGCAACCAAAGTTTCACTTTGCTTTTGGAGCCGATTATGGGCTCAACAGAATTTTTTCAGCCAGTTTATAAGTCTCCAGATCTCTGCTAGTACAATTCAATGACTCCAAAATTGTGCCTCGAGTATGGAAATCTGTATCCTGGCTTAGCTTTAGCAGACAAGCTATGGTTACTTGACTTTTACTCAAACCTGACATTCCAGAGATAAAAACCCTGGTTTGTTTTAAAAGCTTGTCATTAGGATCATAAAAGCAACTCACCAAGGTTTTCAAATAGTGTTTTTCAATTGTGGTCACTTTAAGATGGTTGGACTTCAATTCCCAGAATTCCCCAGCCAGTCGGCTGGGGAATTCTGGGAGTTGAAGTCCAACCATCTTAAAGTGCTAATTATGCTAATTATTACTCTATAAATCTGCAAATTAGTTTATGGAATCCTAGCTGGAGAACCTCAAACCCACCAGCTAGCAAATCAACCACATTTTGGTACAGGGCAAGGAGTTGTGACAAGTTTTGGGGGTTAGGCTCAGGTTTTTCCCACCAAAAACCTCAAATCCCCTCTAATGAGCCTAAAATTAAAACAAACATCCAAAGCTTGCAATCCATTTTTCCAAAGGCTGAATAAATTATGATGCAATTGGGAATAGGAAGCCAGCAACTTTTAAGATTCCTGGACTTCAACTCCCAGAATTCCCCAGCTAGCCAGTCAGGCTGGCTAGGGGATTCTGGGAGTTGAAGTCCACAGATCTTAAAGCAGCCAAGCTTGGGAAATTGTGAGCTAACCTATTCTTGGAACCTACTCTTGAATTTTTCTTTGGGACAAAAATAAAATAAAATAAAAATCCCTCTAAAACAGGAGATCTTGGTAACGTCCTCAGGCTGGTTTGATGGAGACTGATCTGGGTGCAAATCTGCCTGGATTATTATTATTTTTTCCCTTCCAGATATATGAATTTTACAATTGTCCCTTTAAATAATAATAATAATAATAACTTCCTCCTGCAGTCTGAAGTGGCCAGTTCCCCCCTGGCTGTTTCTCCAAATGAAGTTCTCTCCATCCCATTTCCAGAGCTGTAGTCAAGACTACATCTCTCCTAGGAGACTGTACTTGCTTAAGCAAAAAAAAAAAAAAAAATCCCCAACCCACCCAGTCTAGTTGTGGCTTCCTGCATACTGACCCAAGTTACCACTAGAGGGCAGCAAATAATGGTGCAGAATAATTGTATTTCTTTGCTGTCCCCTTGTGGGCATTTTATGACTTGCAGCTCAGATCTGGAGCCGCAATGACTTCCATGTATTGCCCCTGTCTTCAAGAGAACCTCCCTGCGATGTCCTTCCTCTGGTTTTCTGAGCGTGGCTCATGCATGCAAGATCCCGGACACCCGGATTGCTCTGCTCCCAGCAACAGAATCCCTAGCACTTTAAACTGATGACCAATTGGGCAGCCCTACCTGAAGAGACGACCTGCATCCTGGGGATGGGAATTCAAAATTTTTAACAAAAAAATCGTTATGTGGGCATGGCTATGTGGGTGTGGCTTCTTCTTCTTTTTTTTGCAGCACCCACCCCCCTCCTTCCTCCCTTCCTTCCTCCACTCCTTCCTTCCTCCTCCTCCTCTCCTTCCTTCCTTCCTCTTTCATTCGTTGCTTCCTCCTGGGCAAAGCAGTAAGACAGCAAGGGGGATCCCGGAACAGCTGATCATCAGAACAGCTGATCGTCCTCTCCTTCCTCCTTCCTTCCTTCCTTCCTTCCTTCCTTCCTTCCTTCCTTCCTTCCTCCTGGGCAAAGCAGTAAGACAGTGAGGGGGATCCTGGCACAGCTGATCATCGGAACAGCTGATCTTCCTCTCCTTCCTCCTTCCTTCCTTCCTTCCTTCCTTCCTTCCTTCCTTCCTTCCTTCCTTCCTTCCTTCCTCCTGGGCAAAGCAGTAAGACAGTGAGGGGGATCCTGGCACAGCTGATCATCGGAACAGCTGATCTTCCTCTCCTTCCTCCTTCCTTCCTTCCTCCCTCCACTCCTTCCTTCCTCCTCCTTCTCTCCTTCCTTCCTTCCTCTTTCATTCATTGCTTCCTCCTCGGCAAAGCAGTAAGACAGCGAAGGGGATCCCGGAACAGCTGATTATCAGAACAGCTGATTGTTGGGAGAGGGAAAAAAAAAAAGAAATACCTTAAGGAGTGACTGGGCGGGGGAGAATGCAGTCAGCGATGTTGGGCATGCGTGCAATGTTGGGCTTGTGCAATAAGGAATGGCTGGGCAGAGAGGGGCAGCACCAGCCAGGGCCACGATTTGCTGGTTCTCCGAAGGGCGCAGATTCATAACAACCGGTTCTATAGATCCGGTCCGAACCGGTAGAATCTGACCCCTGCCTGCATCTGGACTTAAAACTCCAACTGTTGATTTGCAGCTGGTGGGGAAGGGATTTTCTCTTTCCTCTCTGAAGTTCCCCTTTTAAACCCTAAAAATGGCAGGCGTGTCCCTCACTGTTTCCCCTCCAAACGGACCTTGAGTTTTAGGTCAGTCATCGCTCCTGAGAATTTTTTTGTTTGGCCAGGATGCTGAGCTTCTGGTCCAAACCAACCCTGTATCCCGCGGTCCTTTGAGAAGAGGGAAGGACCGTTCAACAATTTGAGGTCTGCGGTCCAAAGAAGCCTGAACTTTTAAGCTCTGTTGGTGTCAAATCGCTGTCTCCTACGATGCCTTTATCATTTTGGATGCTAACCGGTCTGACCTGTTTAATGGAACAAGGAAATTATGTTTTCTTGAATGGGGAGATTATTTACAGGACAACAATCAATGAGAAAATGAGATTACTATTCCAATTTAGGGTGGGGTCTCAAAAGTGGACTTCAAGAGGCGTCCCAAAAGGTCAAGATGGCAGCTGCACCAGCAAAGTCCTCCTTTTTTGGGGTGTGATGCCCATGGAGAAGGCTTTGATGGGGTAATTGCAGTCACCAACTTGCCTTTTTGGGGGACCCTTCGTGGGTGCCCTTAGCATGGGGCATCTCATCTTCAATTCTCTCACCTTGGCCTGGGCAAACCATCCAGATTCAAAGGGTCCAATGTGGCTCAGAGCATTTGTGAGCCCAGCTGTGTCTTTTTTTGGGGGGGGGGAATCACTCCCCCCAAAAGGACAAGATTCAACAAGGGTCTCCTCATCACAGCTCCTGGCCTTGAGAATCCAATTTTCTTGGCATCGTTTATTCGCACCGCAGAAGGCTTAGAACGATGCCAGCTCTGGCTTTGGGGGAAAAAATGAGATGGTCGGCACCAGGTGTTTCTTGGAAGCTGTGAGTCACACCAGGAATGCTGGAAGAGGGTAGCCCGCTCTTTTTTGGCAAGGTATAATGAATAGACATCCCACCAATCAGATTTTTTTTCCCTTTGATTTCAAGAGTCCTGAGACGTCTTAGCACAGCTGAATTTTCGGACCCAATTCTGGAGTTTGTTTGGGAAAGAGTTCTCCAAAGGCCAGATTTGACGCCTTCAAGTCTTTCCCAAAACACGGCTCTTACTAAAAGGATACATTTAGGGCAAAAGGTTCCGTTCGAAACTTCTCAATCAGCAGCTCCACGGGGCAAGATTCCCTACTCCCGTTGTAGAAGCTACCACCTTCCAGAAGTAAAGCTGAGGGTTGGCTTTTTGGCAAGCTTCTTCTCCTTGTCAGACCAAACCAACCTGTGAGTTTCAAAGTCGCTTTCCTCAAGAAAATCAAAGCGATGTTGTCAAACGGGAAACGGGAGGGAGAGAGCAATTCCGCCCTCCTGGATCGCCGATATCTCCAAAAGGTTGGACTAGAAGACCTCCAAGGTCCCTTCCAACTCCCATTATTCTGTCGGCAGAAACCAGCAGATCCAGCAACCCGCTAAGGTTTGCCCAGAAGAAATTTAGAGAGCTCTAAAAAAAAATAACAAAAAATAAAAATGGAAAGTTGGTGGATCTGGTGTCCCTTTACAAAGCCAGCCTTACTGGGGAGAGCGGCCATTTTGTTCCCCTAACCCCCTCCAGCTCCCATCTTAAATTGCAGAAGTTCCTTGCTGGAGCTACCATCCAGGGGAGAAACTGATTTATTATAGTCTATCAGAAAAGATGAGACGCTGATAGAAAAGACAAGGCCACCCGGAACGCTGGCAAAATGCTTTTTACAAGCCCTGGGCAGGATGAAGGTTAAGCACCCTGGCCCAAAAGAGGGGAATGTGCATGTGTGAATGTTCACTTGGGAGGCAGAAAAACATGGATTCCGTTTCAGCCGTATTCCGTCACATTTCTGTGCTGTGGAGAGCGACAGTCTCCCTTATTCTCCCCGTTTGAGTGGAGAAAATTCTGCTTTATCCTTTCCCCCCAAAATAAAATAAAATAAAAATGACAGTGTTAGGTCCATGTTCCTTTACACTGTAGAAGCTCACCCATCCTTAAAAAAATTTTTTTTAAAAAAATCCAAAATAAATGCTGGTTAGGGGGGAGAAAAAAAGCAAGCAAGCAAGAGAACAGAGGCCTGCCGTGGCTGAGTTTTAAATTTGGGGGCAAGCCAGGAAACCACGTTTCCTCGTCGATGCAGGAGGAACCCAGAAAGGAAGTACAAAACTTTCATATTTTTTTTCTCTGCACGATCCTGGCCTGCTGAGTTCTTGGCCTCCCTGCACACAAAACCACCCCAAATTTAGGCAAGAGAGGACAACGAAAACAACGCAGCGGTTGGAGGCAGGTGGTTGCACAGCTGCTTCTTACAGAAGAGCGAGTGAGAAGAACAAGGGGGAGATGGCGGGAAAACAGTTCTTCTTCGCAGTTCTCGGGTGAGTTTTGTCAGCACCGTCACTTCGGATGTTCCTCGGGTTCCCCCAGTTTCCCTTCCCCTGCCTGGAGAAGGAGCCCGTCTCTTCCGGAACTCAAGACCTGCTTCAAAATGAGGAGGCATCCACTTGGGCTGGATGGCCTCTTCCAAGGTTGGCAGTCCGGGAATCAACGGAAGCCGGCATGGCTGCTTGGTAGGAATCCCAGGCAGTCTTTCAAAAAAAAGGCAGTCAGGAGATGCAAAGCGACGGTTGGTCGGGATTGTCCCTTGCCAAGGTTAGCAACCGGATTCCACTTTAACGTGTAAAATCTTTGAGAAGCCCGGCCTCTTCTTCAAAGCCTGGAGGAAGAGGAGGAGGGAGGTGTAAGGAATGATAGTCACCTAACAGTTGGGTTGGAAATATATAAGCCAAGATAGTCATTTAATACTGTTGTATCCTTAAGAGAATGCTGTAATTGTGAGGTTCCTCCAACAGCCATAAGATGGAGCCAGAAATCTGGTTTCTCTCTCCTTGCTTTTCTCGTTTTGCCTTTTGCCTGATTGTCATTCTGCTTGGATTGCTGTGAGTCTTTCAACTGTTAGCAAACTCTGTTTACTGAACTCTGTTTATGATACTGGACTTTGTTTTTGGATTTTCCCTGGACTGATACTAACTGCTTTAACCGTGTATGATTTAGACTGTTGGATTTGTTTACCCATTTACTGGAAGTAAAACCTATATTTTACTATTCAGTGTATCTGCATGCTGGTTGTGTGTTATTCAATATCACTCTCACTACGTTTCCCTGAGTGCACTCATTCTCCTAATGGGGAATACCTCAACAGGAGGAAGTAAAGGAAGGTTGTCTTAGGGCAGAGGTCTCCAAACTCGGTCACTTTAAGACTTGTGGACTTCAACTCCCAGAATTCTCCAGCTAACATCTCCAAACTTGGCCACTTTAAGACTTGTGGACTTCAACTCCCAGAATTCCCCAGCCAGCATCTCCAAACTCAGCCACTTTAAGACTTGTTTTAAGACTTGATATAGCTGGCTGGAGAATTCTGGGAGTTGAAGTCCACGCCTTGTCTATGGAAATTCTCCATCATCCTTAACCTGGGTTTTTGGTTTTTTTTCCTTTGAAAATGTTTCGCTTCTCATCCAAGAAGCTCCTTCAGAGCTGATGAGAAGAAATATGTTTTCAAAGGAAAAAAAAAAAACTTGAGAAAGTCCAGTTGCCTTTTGGAAAAAAATATCATTGGAGAAACGTTCACACTTCTTAAAGCGGTCCAAAGTTGAGAAGCATCGGTCTAAGGCCAGCTGTCCCTAACCACGCACTCACCAGGATTGGGGGCTAGGGCCCCCAGAATTCCCAGCCAGCACTCAGGGACTGTATGACACAATTGGGCAAACTGCTTCGTGTCCCGGTTTCAAAGTCACCAAATTTCTTACATTGTGCAAAGTCTACAAATGGGTCTAACTGACCTAGTTAAGGATAGAATATTTCTAGCTCAGGGTTGAGCGGTGGGGGTCCTTGGTGCTCTCTGAGCTTGGTGGTTTTCTTGCAGACGTTTCATGACCCAACTAAGTATCATCATCAGTGCTAGAAGGGAGGAGGGTTTGGGGAGAGGAGGAGGAGGAAGAGAAAGGAGAAGGAATAAAGGAAAGGGAAGGAGGAAGGAAGGGAAGGAAGGAAGGATTGTGGGGGTCCTTGGTGCTCTCGGAGCTTGGTGTTTTTCTTGCAGACGTTTCATTGCCCATCTAGGTAACATAATCAGTGCTAGAAGAGAGGAGGGTTTGGGGAGAGGAGGAGGAAGAGAAAGGAGAAGGAATAAAGGAAAGGAAAAGAAAGGAAAGGAAAGGAAAGGAGAGGAGAGGAGAGGAGAGGAGAGGAGAGGAGAGGAGAGGAGAGGAGAGGAGAGGAGAGGAGAGGAGAGGAGAGGAAAGGAAAGGAAAAGAAAGGAAGGGAAAGGAAAGGAAAGGAAAGGAAAAGAAAGGAAAGGAAAGAAAAGGAAGGAAGGAAGGAAGGAAGGAAGGGTTGTAGGGGTCCTTGGTGCTCTCTGAGCTTGGTGTTTTTCTTGCAGACGTTTCATGGCCCATCTAGGTAACATTATCAGTGATAGAAGGGAGTGGGGTTTGTGGAATGGAGGAGGAAGAGGAGGACTGTGGGGTCCTTGGTGCACTCTGAGCTTGGCTGTTTACTTGCAGATGAAACTAGGCAAATCATCCATGCACAGAGCACGGATGATGTTACCTAGTTGGGTGATGAAACGTCTATAAAAAAAACTACCAAGCTCAGTAACTTAGTGAAGCCTCTTTTGCAATGCAGCATCTGCCTTCAAAGGCTTCTCTTCTCATCCTCTTTTCCACACATCCCCATCAGTTGCACTACCCAAGTTTCTAGTCCCTGCCACTCAAGGGCTGCGGGCCTGTTATAAGGGGACACCTGCCATCAATAAGCCACAGTGAGAGGAATCCTTTTACCTGGAGTTTGTTGATCATTTCATCAAACATTTTCTTGGCCTCCGAACTATTTGGTTCCTTAAAGTAATCAGCAATCCCAACTTGGACCACAATGGATTTCAGGTTCCGGCAAACACCTTGAAGGAGAGAGAACTTGGTTTGCTATCGGGGACGCCGAAGGTCGAAAAAGTCAAGATGGCGTCCATGAAGTCAAGATAGCGTCCATGAAGACAAGGCACATTAACAACCCTGTGGGTCTTTGATCACATGACTGTGGGAGCCATTTTGGCTGTTTTGACATGCGCAAACACACCTCGCCACAGTGCGCCCAGTGATGTTGGTGCAGCAGGAAGGAAGCATTTAGTCAAACAATTTTATATATACCGTATATAAAAATACTAAGAGGATACGCGTGTTTCACTATGAAACTATGTGGTTGGGTTTAGTATTTGGGGAGGAAAATAAGGGGATAAAAATTCTGCCTCTGCCTACCAGCCTCCATCGGTATTCATCTGGCAAGCGCCCTGTCAGTGTGTGAGAGAGTGGAGGGCTATTTGGAAACTGAAAGAATATTTGCTAGGTGAGCAAGAAGGAGACAGCAAGGAGTCTGGGTGGGGCTTAGCTCAACTGTTCTGTACTAAAGCTGCTCGGTGCTCTGAAACTAAAACTGAAACTCCTCTGCTTGTGTTTTGCCTTTGGAAGAGATTTCTCTTCAGGTGGGGAGGGGGAGTAGAAATCCTTAGCATCAGAGCATGTTAATAATAATAATATAGGAAATACTAAATGCTCTGATGGTCATTTGGAAAAATCCTTTCTTAGTGAGCCCCTAGAAGCCAAGAGGAACAGACGTGCCAATTTCAAGTTGGTAGGCTTTACGGTTCTGGAGATTTTGTGATGATGAGTGAGGGGAATTTTGCTTTTATGTATAGAGATATTATATACAGGTGGTCATTGACTTATGACTACTATTGAACCCAGGATTTCTGTTGAGACATGTTCAGTGAGTTTTGTCCAGTTTTGTGCCCTTTCTTGCCTCAGTTGTTAAGGGAATCACTGCAGTTGATAAGTTAATAACATGATTATAAAGTGAATCTGGCTTCCCCATTGACTTTGCTATCTATCTATCTATCTATCTATCTATCTATCTATCTATCTATCCACCCATCCATCCACCCATCCATCTCCATCCATCCATCTCTATCCATCCCATCCATCCATCCATCTCCCATCCATCCATTTCCATCCATCTCTATCCATCTCCATCCATCCATCTCTATCCATCCATCTCTATCTATCCCATCCATCCATCTCCATCCATCCATCTCTATCCATCTCCATCTATACATCTATACATCCATCCATCCATCCATCCATCTCTATACATTTCCATCCATCCATCTCTATCCATCTCCATCCATCCATCCATCCATCCATCTCTATCCATCTCCATCTATCCATCCATCCATCTCCATCTGTCCATCTATCCATCCATCCATCTCTATCCATCTCTATCCATCCATCTCTATCCATCCCATCCATCCATCTCCATCCATCCATCTCTATCCATCTCCATCTATACATCTATACATCCATCCATCCATCTCTATACATTTCCATCCACCCATCTTTATCCATCTCCTTCCATCCATCCATCCACCCATCCATCCATCCATCCATCCATCTCCATCTATCCATCCATCCATCTCCATCTGTCCATCTATCCATCCATCCATCTCTATCCATTTCCATCCATCCATCTCTATCCATCTCCATCCATCCATCCATCTCCATCTATTCATCCATCCATCCATCCATCCATCCATCTCTATCATCTATCTGGATTCACTTAAACCACAATGAGCTGCTTAAAGACCACGGACAAAAGATTGTAAAATTGAACAAAATGCACTGCTTAGTGACAGAACTTTCCAGTCCCAATGGTGGTGATTAGTCAAGGACAACCATTCGTTCTCTGTGCTGACAGGAACTGCTATTTCTGTTCCTGGCTGCCATGTTCCCAGCGGGTCCGTTTCTCTCAGTTCTCCCAAAATGGAAAATAAAGGTTTGTGCTTTCCTTTGATTAAATGGGGCTGCCAGTTTTTAATTACATCATTAATCAAGAGTGTGTATCAATCCGTAGAGACAAACGATTTCATAGCAGATTTAAAATCAGCGCCCAGCCTCTTTAGACCAAAAAGTCAGGCACTTTTACATGAGTTTAATTTAATTTAATTAGCTTTGTTACGGCCAATCCCTTCCAGTGGCTGACTTACAAAATGCCCCCAAACAATGAAACAATTAAAAAAAAAAACCCACATTAAACAGCCAGCCCGGATTAAAAACACCAAGAGCAATCAAAGGTAACAAAGCAGAAAATAAAAAAAAAATTAAAATAAAATAAAATAAAATAAAATAAAATAAAATAAAATAAAATAAAATAAAATAAAATAAAATAAAATAAAATAAAATAAAATAAAATAAAATAAAATAAAATAAAATAAAATAAAATAAAATAAAATAAAATAAAATAAAATAAAATAAAATAAAATAATAAAATAAAATAAAATATAAAAAATAATAAAATAAAATAAAATAAAATAAAATAAAATAGAATAGAATAAAATAAAATAAAATAAAATATAAAAAATAATAAAATAAAATAAAATAATAAAATAAAATAAAATAAAAGCACCAACTTCTTGTACAAGTCAGCTTATGCTCATTCGCTCAGTGACTGTTTGAAGTTACAATGGCACTGGAAAAAGTGACTTATGACCGTTTTTCACACTTAGGAACATTGCAGTATCTCCGTGGCCACGTGATCAAATATGACCATAATGGCGCCTGCCCTTTATAAGTCATGGCTGTCAGGATTCTGGCAGTTACCCCCCAATTAAATCATGAGTCTTGAGCCAAACTTCCAAAACTTCAAAAGGATTTATTGGGAGTTAACATGCCGGCATGACCTGGGTGTAGCCGACTCTGAGACACGTAATTCACTGTCACCCTTGACACCCTGGTCTTCCCTCCACCCCCTGGGTATATTGTAATTCATATTCTCCAATGGGACACCTCCATAGCCCAGAGTCATCAGTCAGGCTCTCCAGTTAGATATTTGCTGGGCAGAAACTTCAGTCACCTAGTTACTATCTCTGAAAAACTATTGATGGAATGCGCTTTCGATTTCCAAGCTGCCACACTGCTCCCCCTTCCCTTCCTGTTGGCAACTCTAAAAAGACCATAGAAATATCTTATGAGTTGACAATGATGGTCATAAAATGAATCGGTCACATGACCTTCTTTCCCCCCCCCCAGCAATCATTAAGTGAATGTGAGGACATAACTGGGAACCCATGGAATAGTTGCAGTTTCGCCCTCAAATGGAAATTCCTGCTTTTTTGCAAAACCCCCCCCCCCACTTCTATGACAATGGCATTGGTGTGGCCATGCAGGGAAGCATCCCTGGTGTGGCCACTGGCGCATGGGTGGGTGAGCGGAATGAAGGGCTGGCCAGCCCTACTTCAGATCTAGGTTATAAGTCCCATTTTTCAGATAGGTTGTAACTTTAAATGGCTGCTAAGCGACAGGTTGTAAATCAAGGACTGCCTGTATCTGGGCTGCATTGTCCAGGCAACCTCTCTATGTCAGTCAAAGGACACATAAAACTCTAAAACCCAGGAGTCCTCAAACTTGACTGCTTTCAGACTTGTGGACTTCAACTCCCAGAATTCCTCCTGTAGTCATGTTAGCTCAGGAATTCTGGGAGTTGAAGTTCACAAGTCTTAAACTGGCCAAGTTTGAAGACACTTGCTCTAACACATGGGTGTCCAAGCTCTGGCCACTTTAAGACTTGTGGACTTCAACTCCCAGAATTCCTGAGCTAGTGTGACTGGAGGAGGAATTCTGGGAGTTGAAGTCCACAAAGTCTTAAACTTGCCAAGTTTGAAGGCCCTTGTCATAGATGATGGACAGACAGGCAGACAGGGGGAGAGGGAGGAATAGATGATTGATAGGATAGATAAAGATAGATAGATAGACGGATGGATGGATGGATGGATGGATGGATGGATGGATGGATAGATAGATAGATAGATAGATAGATAGATAGATAGATAGAGATGGATGATATTGATTATATAAAGATCTAGATACAGAACTAGATAAAGAGAAAGACAGAGAGAGGATGGGTAACATAGCTTATATAAAGATCTAGAGCAGGGGTCTTCAAACTTGACAGCTTTAAGACTTGTGGACTTCAACTCCCAGAATTCCTCCTCCAGTCATGTTAGCTCAGGAATTCTGGGAGTTGAAGTCCACAAGTCTTAAACTGGCCAAGTTTGAAGACACTTGCTCTAACACATGGGTGTCCAAGCTCTGGCCACTTTAAGACTTGTGGACTTCAACTCCCAGAATTCCTGAGCTAGTGTGACTGGAGGAGGAATTCTGGGAGTTGAAGTCCACAGGTATTAAAGGGGCCAGAGGTTGGGCATCTCTGCCCTAGCTCTTTGCTGCCACCTAGTGGTTACGCCCCAGATTTACATCCCCTATACCATCTCTGTCCCATTGTGCAGAGGAGTCCCCTAATTTCCTCCCGGTGCCCTCGATGAGGAGCAGCCACCCCCCCACTTCAAGAACCCCCCTCCCCCCTTTCCTGAGTTTCTACTCACTGTTGAAATGCAGTAAGGCTTTTGGGGTGACCGGGGTGGATGTCAGAACCAGCATCTCCAGGCCTTTCAAACCTTCCCGACACACCTCAGCCGCCACCTCTTGATTGACCTCCGTCACGTGGTCCAGTTCCAGCACTTGAAGGCGCATGCAGTTCCGCGCTGACAGGGAAGAAGAAGAAGTAACAACATGGGAGACTCGGACTGGCCTGGACATTGCCCCTGGGTGGTCAAGGGGCCACGGTCCTGGCACACTAAGCCGGTCAAAATTCCCCAGCATCATGGTTTAAGATGGGTGGACTTCCACTTCCAGAATTCCCCAGCCAGTATGCTTTAAGATGGGTGGACTTCAACTCCCAGAATCCCCCAGCCAGAAAGCTTTAAGATGGGTGGACCTTAACTCCCAGAATCTCCCATCCAACAAGCGTTAAGATAGGTGGATTTTAACTCCCAGAATCCCCCAGCCAATGAGCTTTAAGAAGGGTGGACTTCCACTCCCAGAATCCCCCAGCCAATGAGCTTTAAGATGGGTGGAGTTCAATTCCCAGAATCCCCCAGCCAGAAAGCTTTAAGATAGGTGGATTTTAACTCCCAGAATCCCCTAGCCAGAAAGCTTTAAGAAGGGTGGAGTTCAACTCCCAGAATCTCCCATCCAACAAGCTTTAAGATAGGTGGATTTTAACTCCCAGAATCCCCCAGCCAACGAGCTTTAAGATGAGTGGACTTCACTCCCAGAATTCCCCAGCCAGTTGGAGTCTACAACTCTTAAAATGGCCACGTTTTGATACCCCTGCCTTAAACCAAGGCCAGTCTGAAGACTTGAGGAAGCCACTTCCACGTCTCTTTTCCTTTATTCTTCCTGGGCCAGAAAAAATCTGAGATCCGGAATTACCTAAGGAAGCCAGTCCCTGCAGGCCGCAACCGGCTCCTCCGACACCCAGCGCTCTCAAATGTGGCCAGCAACGCCCAATCATCTGCAGACAACGGTTGCTAAACCTGGTGGGTTGCTGGCTGGAAAATATTTATATAAGGAGAGAGAGAAGAAAATATCATGAAGGTCATATCATGGAGATAGAAATTAGGAGGAGAATCTGTCAATGAAGCTGTGATGACTCAGAGCGTGGCACAAAAGCAACGAAGTCACAAAAATAGGTAAAGTCCCTTTAATTCCTCCAACTTGGCCCCCAATGTCCAGTTGTCATTGGCTGGAGAAAAAAACTCTCCCAAGGACAGTTTTTAAAGGGAAGAAATTCAGTCGGAACCTAAAGTACATCTAGATTATAAATAAAAACCAACACAAACCACACAGCAGCAATTAATGAGACAGGGCAGGATAAGGGATTGAAGACGTCAAAAGATAACAAAACACACACAGTTGGGAGGACACCAGAACTCAGATAAGACTTGACAAACAAAGATAATTCATGTTTTGCTTCCAGCAACTTTTGCCTTTTTAAACTGTTTTCCCAGGTGTGGCTAATGAAGGGGATCAGGGCCCTTTCCTCCCCGTAAACCACACAACTCACGTTGCTCCCTTCTCCGTTCCTCCCTGCATGCCCTAGGATGCAGAGGGGGTGGGCCTGGGTCTTTCTCTGAATGCCCAGCCAGACTGGGCCCTTCCCCAGTTTCCTTCACAGCCACCGGAGCCACACTTCCACTCCCTGTCAGATGTTCCACCTCTCCCTCGAAATCAGATTCCAACAGTGGCATGACAGAAGCTGTCTGGAGCTTCTTCATAGGTAGACCTCCAGATAGCAGGGGCTGGGGGCTGGAGGGTTTCATAAAGGGAAAAGAGGAGACAGGTGAATGTCCGTGGGTGCCTCTTACCAAGGATGGAGAGGTGCCACCTGCAGAGAGATGATATCTCGGCAACCTGCTCCCAAGGCCCAGATGACTTCATGGCCGACAGGATCAGTGGAGCTCCTGGAACGAGAAAACAGAAAGGGAAAGAAAAAGAAAAAAAGATGAATTCTACTGGAAAATTGGCACAAATTAAGGATTAGATGGTGGTAGAGGGGCTGTGCAGGAAAACAAATACTGATTTTTGTCTGGTTTTTGTTTTTAAAATCACAGAATGAGGGCAGAGTTGGAGAGAATAGATTTGCAACTCAATGTCGGGCGGGTCAGCAGTTGTCTGATCTGGACCTTCTCCGAGGTAGGCTCTGGGGTGGGAGTCAACCGGTATAATAACCAGTGAGTGTGCGCTTTGCGTGTGCAGCATTGGAAAAACCATCTTCTCCTGCAAGCCCTGGGTGTAACATAGGCCATGCGCAGAAATCAGCTGTGCTGCACAGAGCAGCGAGGTTGAAAAAGCATGGAATCAAGGACAGCCTAGAACCCGGGTGGGCATGTGGGCCAAACAGAAGAACAGAAGATCGTTGGAGCGAACCGGTTGCCTCTCAGCTGATCGTCGGAACTACTGGTTCTTTTGAACTGTGCCGAACCGGTAGCATCCCACCTCTGGGGCATTATTTGTAAATAAGCCAGACTTATTACTGTGTTTCTCCAACAATACGGCCTCCACCAATAGGAATGCCCAGCATGATTTCTAAGCATGAGGTGAAATTAAGCCCCACCCCAAAAATGTAGGCCTATTTAAACCATGCATTTTCCCGCCATTTCTCACATCGTTCATTAGAACGACACGAGGTGAAGAGAAATGGGAGGGAAGGACAGGGTGGGGATGGGGAGAAAACTTACCTTTAGGAGTGCCCTGCAGGTAGCCCAGGCTAGAATACCCCGATAGCTGATAGAAGCTCCACCGAAGGCAGAGTCCCCAGTCGCTTCATGGCGAGGCATGGCTGCCCGTGTCCCCTCACCATGAGGCAGTGTCTTTCAGGCAATGGAAGCTCCCCAAGGGCAGTCACCAGCCACTTCGATCGATAGAAGCAGCCAAGAGGGGAGGCCGCTTCTACTGGCCGATCGAAGTGGCTGGTGATTCATAAATTCATTTTTTTAAAAAAACTTTATAAAACTAGCTTGGGCTTTTTATTGTCAAGTTGCATGACCCAGTTCCCCGCTAGAGAAGAGCCTAAAAATAAGCAAGCATGAATTATCTGGAAAGATCCATCTGCCTCTCCTAGAGCTGCCACAGCCAAGGCTCCCGAATTGTTTGGCATAGCCTTAATTAAAGGGATGAGTCATCCCGACAGATTAGAAAACTGCCAACTTCTGCAGGTACATTCTGACTATCCGGAGTGAAAAAAAGAGGGAGAAAAGGGAAGGAGTGGAGGATGGGACAGCTGCACCCAGAAGGACCACAGATCCAATGCAACACATTGCTCCCAGCCAGACTGTTAAACCTGGATTAAATATCATCCTTCACCTATGACTACCATTGAGCCCAAGTTTTCTGTTGCTAAGCAAGACAGTTATTAAATGAGCATCAACTCATAAAACATTCCCATGCCTGTTTTAGTAATTGCCACAAAAAAAGAAAGTGGGGAAGGAAGGAGATCTGGAAGAGCAGTGCAGCAAAGCAAAAGCACATTCCAACTTTTATCTTTAAAAGATTGTAACTAAACTACCAGAGTTTTTGACCACGAATATATTTAATTGGAGAAAGTGATTGATGACAACCAGGCTGTGAACGTGCTCAATTGGAGAATCTGATTTATGACGCACCCGGGGGGAGGGAGGGGGGAAACAGGGTCACAGGGGACTGTAAATCTTTCTCCTGCTTTTGGCTGCATGCAAAGAAATCAGCCAAAGTCTTTCTTTCTCTCCCCCAAACTCCACCAGAAATGAGTCTTTGGGGCCCTGCAAGGCCTCCTGCTCCAAGAAGCTGCGCCGGCGCAACAAGTCTCACAAAGATTCATTTCTGGCAGAGTTTGGGGGAGAGGCAGAAAGACTTCTGCGGCTTCTGCTGCTTTTCTTGCATGAAGCCAAAAGTCTCTCTCTCTCTCTCTCTCCCCCTGAGAACAGAGCTGGAGACGGTATCCTGCGATCCCAATTAAAGAATGATCTCCGTTGGTAGGAAAACGGGTTGGGGGATTTTCCGGCAGACTTTTTGGGGGGATTTTCCTCAGGGTCTCTGGTCCACAGGATTTAAAATGATGAGTTTGGTGCGGTGGTGGGATTCAATTTTTTTTTACTACCAGTTCTGTGGGTGTGGCTTGGTGGGCATGTCAAGGGAAGGAGATTGTAAAATCTCCAGCCAGAGGTGGGATTGGCCGGTTCTCCGAACTACTCAAAATTTCCGCTACCGGTTTTCCAGAACTGGTCAGAACCTGCTGAATCCCACCTCCAGTTTGGTGGTCTCTGAGGTCCAAAAGGTTGGCGACCCCTGATCTGGATCACGTTCTACCTCACCAAAGCTCTGATATGGGGCAAGGAAGGACCAGGGGAATGATAGATGATCTCTAGAACAGGCTGTCCACACATGATGCCCTCTTAGATAACAAAAATGTATTTAATCTCCAGGCTGGCTGAGTATAAAGAATGGCAGGAATGGAGATGCCAACTGAACAGATGCCCGGGGTGTTGTGTGTTTCCTTTCACGCCATCTACCCTGGAAAAAAAAATGTCTGCAATGGAGAAATTGTTCCATGCCCTCCTCTCTCCTGCCAGCTTTGTGTCCCCGGCACCGTCTATTCTTAGAAGCGGTGCCATGTCTGAATGCCACCTCAAGCCTGGGCCTCGCCGCAGCCACCCTTGACAAGAGCCTGGTTGCCTCTACGCCGCTAATTTCCTTTGGCAGAAACAACAACGGTGCAGCAAAATGAGTCAGAAAGGGTTGCAAAAACCGGCAACGACGCGGGAATTAAAATAATCTCCCACGCCTGAATCACGGAGGCAAAAATGAATGAGCTCAAAACCTAAACAGAACAACAAGGAGTTGGAAGGGACCTTGGATGTCTTCTAGTCCAACCCCCCGCTCTGCTCAGGAAACATTGAGAATGGGCTACAGTGCAGGTGGGTCCTCAGTTTACAACCACGATGGAGCCCAAAGTTTCTGTTGCTAAGAGAGAGAGACAGCAAAGTGAATTTTGTCCCATTTTACAACCGGTGGTTAGAGGTATGAGGCTTGTCTGAAAGTCACAAAAGGGAATCACATGATCCCAGGACACTGGAACCGTCATAAATACATGCCAGTTGCCAAGCGTTGGAATTTCCAGCAGGGATGGGACAACCCCTGTGTCTGAAACGGTGTAGGTATAGGGTGTCCTGCCTGGGCAGGGGGTTGGATTAGATGACCTCCAGGTTCCATTCCCTCTGTTATTCTTTGATTCTATATTTTGAGGGCTGCCCCCTCCTCCCCCCACCGTCTCACAGTGCCTGATTCCAGCTGGGCTAAATTACAAGGTGTCACCCTCCAAGCTTGACAGCACAATAACCCATCACAACCCACTGGAGCGCTCGGCTCCTTGGCGGTGCCAACGATGCCAAGGACAAAGCCCTAGCGAGGGAGCCCGGGGTGTGTGTGTGTGTGCGCTGCCACCCCCAGTCTTTTGTTCTCTTGCTGCTTCTCCAGCCCCGACGGAGGGAGTAAAAAGGCTGTGATTATTTCTCTTCTCCGTGTGGTGCCAAGGACTGTCTGGTTGGCATCGGTGCCAGTTCTGCCGTTGTTCTCCCCGGGGACTCAGATACGTCTCTCTGGGGAGTAGGGCTTCAATTTTGCAGCAGAGCACACCAGGGGCTCCTCCCGTTTCCATTTTCATTGGTCCCAATATGGGCCACCCTCAACTTACGACCACCACGGAGTCCAACATTTTCATGGCTAAGAGAAACGGGGGAAGTGAGTTTTCTTTTTTGTGCCCCATTTTATGTTTCTTGCCACAGTTATTAAGCGAATCCATTACAGTTGTTAAGTTAGGAGCCTGGGTTGTTAAGCGAATCTGGCTTCCTCGTGGACTTTAGAAGGTTGCAAAAGGGGATCACGTGACCTCCAGAACACTGGAACTGTCGTAAGTACATGCCAGTTGCCAAGCATCAGAATTTTGATTTACCATAGGGAAGCTGCAATGGTCATTAAGTGAGACAGCCATATGTCACTTTTTTTTAATGTCATCATAACTTCTAACGGTCACAAAACGAGTGGTTTTTCAGAACTACTTGTAAGTTGGAGAAACGTAAGGAGTCTAGACTAATTCCTCTCTTGACTCTGCCATCAGCATTTCCTCTCTTTCTCCTCCAGCATGTTCTGACCAAGGCTTCCAAGACTGTAATTACGCACATGCTTATCTTAAAAACAAGTCTTGTTTTATTGCAACGCTGGGAATTATTTTCATCCCTAGCCTGTTATGAATCTCAAACAGTCCCTCAAGATAAGCACCCGCCTTTCTTCCCTGTGAAATGCTGCCAATAACAGAAGTGAACCAATGAACTAGGAAAAAATTCCAACCGAAGTACAAAGAGCTTCAAGAAAGAATCTGAACCTATTGAACGACTTTGCTTCCTGCAAAGGTTTCATCATCTTGGCCTGACTTTTATCCCTTAGGGGAGGGGCAATCACCTCCCAGCCTTACTTCCGAGTTGCCCCTTTTGTCTCAGCTGCTCTCATCTTCTAGCAGCTCTGCATACGTGCACTGGGGACAGGCTCCCTTGGGTCCTCTACCTCGCTGCTACCAGACTCCATGGGCTCCGGACTCAGCACCCCACTCCCAGATGGTCATCCCACTCGTCCGAGTCCTCTCCAGACCTGGATTGGTCCCTTTTCTTCCCCACTGTCTGATTCCACTGCCGGCGAACCACAACACTGCAGCTCAATCTTGCTTAAGAACTTCTTGGTCAACCTGGGTCAACCTTGGTCTGAGGTTGGCCAAACTGAACAGGCTCAGTCCTCCTCAGAATGAGAAACTTTGATTTGGGTTGGAGGTCCCCAACGGCCCCCGCTTACCGGTAGGTGACGGCTTGGAGAGCTCGACAGTAGCAGCTGGCCAGCCAGAGGGAACGATCCGTCAAAATGTTGGGGCAGTGGGAAACCCGTAGGATCAAGAGGTTACTCCCAGAGGCTTTCAGTAAGGACTCCAGTCCTGCTTCAAGGCATCCCCTAGCGAGGCAAATCCCCCCCAAAAAAGAAGAGAGAAAAAAATTATAAATTATTTAAATCTCTTGTGGCTCTGTGTGAGTTGCTTATGCTCATGGTGAGCCTTTTCTGCAAATTAAGAACTCTTCAGAGGAACAAGGATTAAACCAATATGAAACCACGTTGATCGGTTGCAGGGCTACATTAGACCGTGATTTGTTCTCATGTTGTGTTTGAAAAATCCTGTGTTTGATTTCCAACATTCTCAACTTACTGCAGTGTCAATTGCTGAGAAAATTGTGGAAAAAAAATATTAATGCAACTTATTTGGAAAAGGAATGATTCAAATCTGTGTTTTCCAAACTTTGCCATTTTAAGATGTGTGGACTTCAACTCCCAGAATTCCCTATCTAGCACATGTGGACTTCAATTCCCAGAATTCCCCACTCAGCTTATGTAGACTTCAACTCCCAGACTTCCCCAGGTAGCACATATGGATTTCAACTCCCAGAATTCCCCAGCAGCATCCTGGCTGGGGAATTCTGGGAACTGAAGTCCATATAGCTTATAAAGAAGCCGAAGCTGAGAAATACTATATAGAAGGAAACAAGTTTTGAAAACGTTTTTGAAATAGGTCCAACAGGCCATGACCATTGGAGAAATATTTCCTACAGTGAGTTCAAATGTTTAGTTCCAAGTCATTGACGAACTACAGCCTTCCCAGTGGAACCTGAGAGCTGTGCTGGTTGGGGATGATGGGAATCTTTGTACCAGGTGTTATTTTGTTTCAATTTATTAACAACTGCCCTCCTAACCACCAAGAACCTCTCAGTGGCAAACCAACGAGAACAGAAAATCGCATTAAAACGAAAACCCAATGGAAACGCCACTGAAAACACCAACTACTAGACCCATGAGCCCCTGCCAGAACCCCTAAAACTAGCCTGCCAACAGCAGTGGCTGATGGTCTTTGGCAGTTACCTGGAACATGTCAGTAGCTCCTCTCCTGACCCAGGAAAAGTGGGGGACACTGGATTGTACGGCCAGTCTCCCCACGTTCTATAGATATTATCAGAATTGCAGAGTTGGAAAGGACCTCAGAGGTCTTCTAGTCCAACCCCCTGTTCAAGCAAGAGACCCTATGCCATTTCAGATAACTGGCTGTCCAGTCTCTTTCTTAAAACCCTCCAGTGATGGAGCACCTACAACTTCTGGTGGCAGGCTGTTCCACTGGTTAATTGTTATAATTGTCAGGAATTTCTCCTTAATTCTAGGTTGCGTTTTTCCTCGATTAGTTTCCATCCATTGCTTCTTGTCCAGCCTTCAGGTGCTTTGGAGAATAGATGGACCCCCTCCTCTCCTCTGAGGCAGCCATTCAGATATTGGAAGACCGCCATCTTCCTCACCGTGTGCTTTTCATGTAATCCTCCTTCGTCTCCTTCTTCCCCCTTTGCCTGGGCTTGAGATTTTGGAGGGTGAGAGAATGCGTCTGGGTGCACCACTGTGACAGCATAACCAGGAACTGTGCAAGAAAAATAAAAATAGAGAAAATAACTTGTCAGGGAATTGCACAGCCGGTGTCCAAATGGAATCAGAGATACCGGCATGAGCTTGTAGTTTTCTCTAAATCGATGTATTTTACATTTACAGGTAGTCCTCGACTTATGACCATAATTCAGCCCAAAATTTCTGTTGCTAAGCGAGACCTTTACTAAGTGAGTTTTGCACCACCTTTCTTGCCACCGTCGTTAAGTGAATCGCTGCAGTGTTTAAGTTAGTCACATGGTTGTTAAGGGAATCTGGCTTCCCCATTGACTTGGCTTGTCGGAAGGTTGCCAAAGCGGATCACAGTGATCCCGGGACACTGCGACCCGTCATAAATATGAGTCAGTGGCCAAGCGTCTGAATTTTGTTCTCGGGGAAGCTGTAATGGTTGTAAGTGTCAAAAAACGGTCACAAGTCACTTTTTTCAACTATGTGGTAACTTCAAATCATCACTAAATGGTTGTAAGTTGAGGACTATCAGTATATATGCAACAAACAAGAGAGTCAGGTACATTGCTACATCATGAGGTAAATCATGAGGTAAACCATGAGGTAAATCATGAGGTAAACCATGAGGTAAACAATGAGGTAAATCGTGAGGTAAATCATGAGGTAAACCATGAGGTAAATCGTGAGGTAAATCATGAGGTAAACCATGAGGTAAATCGTGAGGTAAATCATGAGGTAAACCATGAGGTAAATCGTGAGGTAAATCGTGAGGTAAACTGTGAGGTAAATTGTGAGGTAAATTGTGAGGTAAACCATGAGGTAAACCATGAGGTAAATCGTGAGGTAAATCATGAGGTCATGAGGTAAATCGTGAGGTAAATCTTGAGGTAAACCATGAGGTAAATCATGAGGTAAATCATGAGGTGAACCGTGAGGTAAATCGTGAGGTAAACCATGAGGTAAATCATGAGGTAAATCGTGAGGTAAATCGTGAGGTAAACCATGAGGTAAACCGTGAGGTAAACCATGAGGTAAACCATGAGGTAAATCACAGAACAGTATACAGATCACACAGAAGGGAAAAAAAAGGCGGAGGGGGGAAGAAAACTCCCCTTTCACACCCAACAACCAATCATAATGTAGATTGCCTCATGCAGGAGCTTGTACTCTCCAGTTAACCAACTATAATGGTCTGTTCTGGCTCATTATACTGTACACTTTACAGTAACCTTTAATCTTTAATAAGATTAAATATCCTATCAGGGCTGCTATTTTGCAAAGACACTGGAGAAAAAAAGAGAGTAATGGCCTCCAGAACATGGGGCTGCTTTGCAACTACAATAAACTGATATAAGCAGTCCTTGGTTTACAACACGTCATTCAGTGACTGTTCAAAGTTACAACATCACTGGGAAAAAAAAGTGACACATGACTGTTTTCTCACACTGTTTTCTCAGTGCCTCCCCGGTCACGTGAACAAAATTCAGATGCTTGGCAATTGACTCAGATTTATGACTGTATCCTGGGGTCACAGGATCTCCTGGGGCAACCTTCTCTCAAGCAAAGTCAATGGGGAAGCCAGATTCCCTTTGCAACTGTGTTTACTAACTGAACGGCTGCAGGGATTCACTTAACAACCATGGCAAGAAAGGTCGTAAAACAGGGCAGAACTAACAGAACCACTGAACCTCACAGAGATTTGGGGCTCTGTTGTGAGCTCAGGTGGAGGACTACCTCCATTTTATGGAACGGAGTAGGACCCAGAGTTAGATTAGCATCCCGGCTTGACTGCTGCAACAAGTTCAACAAGGAGCTACCCTTGAACACTATCCACAGGCATCCGTTGGCATTAAAAAAAAAAAAGACCACTATGTTACATCCTGAGCCACCATATTGCAATATATCACATCCATGTTGTGTACGTTGTTTGCTAGACACAATCCAAGGCCTTGGTTTTGGTCTCCAAAAGGGACCAAGGGGCCTGTTTAAGAAATAAGCTACTTTGGAACCGAGTTTAGTTTTAAGGTTGTGGGGAGTGGGCTCTGAAGGATGCAGAGAAGCCTCGTTATCGGAATTCAGAGTGTTTGAGTTCATGAATAGTTCATTTTAACTGGTTTTTTAAAAAAATAGGATGTTAAGTTTTGTTCTTTTATGGTGAACTGCTGGCGTGCGTTCAATGAGCAGGAAGTTGGGACAGAGCGAGTAAATAAAGAAATTGGCAATTAACATGGGGTAAATATTGAATCAGGAAAAAAGAAGTATAAGCCATGTATCAAATCCAGACCGCCACCAGGTAAAATAAATATTCCAGGCAAGTCCATTCGACACAGCCAATTTTTTTCAGAATGATATGCACAATTTTTTTTTTTGCTTCGGCTTGGAAGCTGGAACTAGAGCCCGGGATGAGATGAAAAAGGGGACATCAATTCACACAACATCCAGAAAACCCTCCCAGACTCCGGGGAAGCTTGTGCCGCGAATATCGGTACAGGTAGTCCTTGGCTTAGTTACAACCATTAGTTTAGTGATCATTCCAAGTTACAATGGCATCAGGGGTGGGATTCAAAAATCCCAGCAACCGCTTCACTGTCTGGTTGCTGGGTGGGCAGGGACGACTGGAACTTCCTGTTTCCCGCTTCCCGTGGGCCTCTGGAGCCCAGGGGAGGCAGTTTTCATCCTCCCAAGGGTCCAGAGCACCCCCAGCCCTCTGGGAGGGTGAAAACAGTCTCCCCCAGACTCTGGAGGCTCTCCGAAAGCTGGAAACAGGCCTGTTTCCAGACTTTCAGAAGGCCTATTTTTCCCTCTCCCAGGGAATACTGGTTCAGCGAACCAGCTGTAACTTTAACATCCGGTTCCCTCGAACCAGTCTGAACTGGTAGAATCCCACCCCTGAATAGAAAAAAAAAAAAAAAATTAAACAACAATGGTTACAGCCTCCCACATGATGCAAATTGATATATTTGGCAACTGGCATATACAGCTAGGCCTCGACTTATAACCCAACTGAACGCAACATTTACGTTGCTAAGTAAAGCAATTATTGAGTTTTGCCCCCATTTACAACCTTTCATGCCACAGTTGTTAAGCGAATTGCTGCTGTGACTAAGTTGGTAACACGGTCGTTAAGCAAATCTGGCTTCCCCCTTGATTTCGCTTGTCAGAGGGTGGGCAAAAGGGGGATCATGTGACCCCCCAGGGACACACTGTGACTGTCGTAAATATGAGCCAGTTTCCGAGCATCCCAATTGGGATCACCTGGCCATGAGGCCCTTGCAATGGTCACAGACACGAAAAACAGTCATAATTGTGCTGTCGTAACTTTGGTCACTAAATGAATGGTTGTTAAGTCGAGGAGTACCTATAATAAAAGACAAGAACCTCCAATAACAGGAGCAGAGGGCTCTGCTTCACCTTGGAGGAGACTCTGGCATTTTCCAGCAAGACTCTGGTCCAGACTGCGGGGTGCCGGGCCACAAATTTCCAGTCCTTGCAGACTTCGGCGGCCCTCAGCAGGGTCTTAGTGTCGAGGTACGTGAAGATGCAGAAGAGGGCAGCCCGCATTTTCAGGATCTCCGGGCTGATCACCTCGTTGGAACGAGAGGTGCTTCCTCTCTCCAGCCGGCCCGCTTTTCCAGTATCGGACCTGGCTGGGACGCAAAAAATGATTAATTATATTTATATGCCGCTCACCTCACTGCCAAAATCCCCCTTCCTTCCCCACCCCACTAACCTGCTTTCCAGCTCTGTTCTCCTGTGCAGGGCAACCAAAGAAGACCCAGCCAATCAGCTGGGACTCAAAGGGAGGCGGAGAAGAGAATGGGGCCGGGGCAGAGGTGGGATTGGCCGGTTCTCCCAACTACTCAAAATTTCCACTATCGATTCTCCAGAACTGGTCCGAATCAGCTGAATACCACCTCTGCAGCTGGATACTCTTAGTTCGCTACGAAACTATGTGGCTGGGCTGTTTTTGGGGAGGAAGATAAGGGAGGAAAAATTCTGCCTCTGCTACCAGCATCCATCGGTATTCATCTGGCTAGTGTCCTATCAGTGTATGAGAGAGTTGAGGGCTGTTTGGAAAGTGAAACAGTATTTGCTGTGTGAACTAGAAGGAGACAGCAAGGAGCCTGGGCTAGCTCAACTGTTCTGTACTAAAGCTGCTTGGTGCTGTGAAACTGAAACGGAAACTCCTCTGCTTGTGTTTTGCCTTTGAAAGAGATTTCTTTTCAGGTGGGGAGGGGGAGTAGAACTCCTTAGCATCAGAGCGTGTTAATAACAATAATAATATAGGAAATATTCTAAATGCTCTGATGGTCATTTGGAAAAATCCTTTCTTATTTAGCACCTAGAAGCCAAGAGGAACATACAGGCCAAATTTCGAAGTTGTAGGCTTTACGGTTCGGGAGATTTTGTGATGATGCGTGAGGGGTATTTTGCTTTTATATAGAAAGATTCTGTTATTCTGAATTATTATTAATTCGGTTATTCTGCGATTATATACTTATTATTAATTCTGTTATTTCTGTTACAACTGATGTCAGACCCACTACCTTTGCTGAACTCTGGTCTGCTCAGGGGACAAAACCTACCTGCCATCCTGGAATTGTGTCCTGGCCTGGAGAAATTCACCTGCTGGATCTCAGTGGGCACCCTGGGCTCCAGGTCCCACATTTCCGCCTCCGACTCAGTGGTCCGGGATCCGATGTCGGAGATGTCTCCTTCCTCGCCCTCGGTGCTGTTCCGATATGGCCGGCGGTGCCAATTCTGAATAGCCTGTCTGCGCAAAGCCGAGCTGCGCACTCCGCCGGGCCGGTCAAAGCCGCTCTCTGAGCCTCGAGACTGGTAGGATGGCCCATTGCTGTTCTCGCCTCCTTGATAAGCTTCGGGACTGTCACTGTCATAGCATCCCGAGCTCTGGGAGATTGCTTTGGCACAGCTGGAGGCACTGAAATTAAACAGCCAAAAGTCTGGAATCTATTAAAGGAGAATATTTGTAGCTCAGGGCTGACATGAGGATGCTCTCTGAGAATCTGGAATCTCGATGGGTCAAAGTGTCAACCCAGCATCATCTAGACCAGGGTTTTCCTAACCATTTGGTGTCAGGATTCTGGCAGTTGCCCCCATTTAAATCATGAGTCTTGAGCCAAACTTCCAAAGGATTTATTGGGACTTAACATGCCAGCACTGCCTGGGCGTAGCTGACTCTGAGGCACACCATTCATTGTCACCCTTGATCCTGATTTTTTTCCCCCATCCCTGGATGTATCGTAATTCATATCCTCCAATGGGACACATACATAGCCAAGAGTCATCAATTATGCTCTACAGTTAGATCTTTGCATGGCAGAAACTTCAGTCACCTAGTGACTATCTTTGAAAACATTTATGGAATGCACTTTCGTTTTTGCAAGCTGCTGCACTACTGCCCCCCCTTCCTTTCTGTTGGCAACTCTAAAAAGATCAGAGAAATATTTTATGTGTTGACACCTGGGCATGGACTGGCACTGCGCCGTGGCATGCCAAAAACCAGGCCACGCAAACCAGCTAAGCCCCATCTGAGGGGTGCAGTCAGCATGCAAAACCACGTCACATCCGGTCCACGGAAAAACCTCCTGTCCACAGTCCCGATCCCTGCTGGTGTCCCAAAGGTTGGGGGCCTCTGATCTAGACCCACAGAGAGAAGGCAACATCGGGGTCTCTGAGCTGGGCAGCGGCAAAGCTAGTAGTTTGGCAGTGGGGCCTAATGAGAAGAGCCTCCTCACTTGACAGTAGACATATCAGGATACAAAGCTGGCTAAGGGTAAAACTGAATGGACAACTCGCTGCCTACAGGACAACTCACCGCAAGAAAACTACAATGTTATTGTTAATAATAATTGTTTTTGCTTTTGCTTTTTCAGCCCTTTTCAATAATATTAAAGGAGGAACAGGTTTACAGTTTTGTGGTCCTGTGACGAGTTGGACACACAGCGAGTTTTCCTGCTTGAGTAGCAACAAGTTGGTCAAGGCAAGCTGGCCACGGTGAGTTTTCCTAGGCCCAATTGTAAGAGGCAGCATTTTTCTTTCCCTGTTTCCAAAAATGTGCAAGTTAAGCCAAGGTAGACATGCAACCTCAACCCAAAGCTTGTCTACTTTCATCCCAGCAATCTACATTTTAACTATGTTCCTTAGAAAAAGGTGCATCAGCTGATTTTTCTATCGTATTTTACAAGTTGGAACTTAGACTGGAATAAAAGAGAGCCAACCCTGGTTTTCCAGAAGCTGTGCCTGTGCAATCACGGCATGCTTTCAGAGCGTGAATTCAGCCCGCCACGCGTGCAAATGGTGCTTCGCGCGTGCAAATGGAGTTGCATGGAATCGTCTCCTCTCCCTGCCCCCTCTAGTCCCCAAAGCCAGAAAGGTTGGGGACCAGTGGTGGGACTCAAATTTTTTTAGTACAGGTTCTGTGGGCGTGGCTTGGTGGGCATGGCATAGCTTGGTGGGCGTGGCAGGGAAGGAGACTGCAAAATCCCCCTTCCCTCCCCACCCCACTAACCTGCTTTCCAGCTCCTTTCCCCTGGGCAGGGCAACCAAAGAAGACCCAGCCGATGGGAGGCAGAGAAGAGACGGAGTTGATGGGGCCAGTCAGGGGTGGGATTGGCTGGTTCTCCAGAACTACTCACAATTTCCACTACTGGTTCTTCAGAACTGGTCAGAAACTGCCAGAACCTCTGCTGGGGACCTCTGTGTCATGCCCCTGTCAGACTCTGATTTGGAGGCGGGGGCTGAGCAGCTGACAGGGAGTGGGAATGTGACTCCCTTCACTGTGGAAGAAACTGGGGAGGGGCAAAGTCTGGCTAGGAAGAGCAGGGGAGAGGTAGAGCAAGGGAGATTGAGTTCAGAGGAAGACCCAGACCCATCCCCTCTTCATCCTAGGGCACACAGGGAAGAACGGAGAAGGGAGCAATGTGAGTTGCATGGCTTACGGGGAGGAAAAGGCCCTGATTCCCTTCATTAGCTGCAGCTGGGAACACAGTACTTAAAAAGGGAAGCTGCGCACAGCAAACGGTTGGGAACAAATCGTGAATTATCTGGTATTGTGGAGGCTTATCTGTGTTCCTGGCATCTTCCCAACTGTGTGTGTTTTGCTGGCCTTTCAAGTGCGCAATTGCTTCTCCCGCCCTGCCAAGTTAATCACTGCAGCCTGGTTTGTGTGGATTTTTAGTTACAGTTTGTATGTACTTTGTTTTCGGACTGGACTTCCTCCATTAAAAGGCTGTTCTTGGGAGTTTTTTTTTTCTCTCCAGCCAGAAGGTAACCTGGACATTGGGGGCAAAGTTGGAGGTATTAAAGGGACACCTTACTTATGTGACTGTTGTTTTCTTTGGGCCACGCCCAGGGCCATTTACACTCTGTTTAATGCTTTGAATAAAAAAAATTGAAACAGAACAAGAGAAAAGGGGAAACAACTAGATGTGCAAAGCGCAAACTGCGAGTTGATTCCATACCCGGTGCTGGACGATGACCTCTGATTGGAAACGGCGTAAGAGCTGTGCGGGGTTGTGTCAGCCATCGAATGCTTGTCTCTCTGGAAAGGAGAGACAACAGGGAGGTTATCCCACTTCATCCCACGTCCCTTAAGCCACTAGTTCCTGCTCCCCTCATGGTACCACCCCACCACCACAGACATATAGATGACGGAGGGCAGGAATTCAAATCTGCATTATCTTCAAAGGGGAAATCACCATTGTATGTGGAAAAGGATTGCAACACTTCAGGATGCTCTTTTTAAGACAGCTGTGTCTTTTTTGTTTTCAACTAACCAATCAGAATAGAGCTGGAAAGTACCTTGGAAAATCTTCTACTGCAACCTCCCTGCTCAAGCACAATTCCAGACAAATGGTGGCCCAGTGTCTCTTATTAAAAACCACCCACAGTGCCTGGTGGAAAGTTGTTCTACTGGTTACTTGTTCTACCTGTTAGTAAATTTCTCCTTCATTCTAGGTTTGCTTTTCTCTTTGTTCAGTTTTCAAAACACTTTCCAGTTTTAGAACAATTAACCCATGGAACAACTTGCCTCAAGAGGTTGTGGAGTGTTTCAACACTGGAGGTTTTTAAGAAGAGGCTGGACAGCCACTTGTCTGAAAGGGTACAGCTTCTCCTGCTTGGGCAGGGGGTTGGACTAGTTCAGGGGTCGCCAACCTTTTGGACCTCTGGGACCACCAAACTCATCATTTTAAAATCCCATGGATCAGAGACTCTGGGAAAATCCCCCAAAAAGTCTGCAGGAAAATCCCCCAACCCGTTTTCCTACCGATCGATCGTTCTTTTATTTGGGATTGCAGGTTCCCATCTCCAGCTCCGTCCTCAGGGAGGGAGAGAGAGAGAGACTTTTGGCTTCATGCAAGGAAAGCAGCAGAAGCAGCAGAAGTCTTTCTTTCTCTCCCCCAAACTCCGCCAGAAATGAGTCTTTGCCTCTTGGAGCAGGAGGCCTTGCAGGGCCCCAAAGACTCCTTTCTGACGGAGTTTGGGGGAGAGAAAGAAAGACTTCCGCTGCTTTCCTTGCGTGTAGCCAAAAGCAGAAGAAGAAAGAAGCGGAAAGAAGCAGCCTGGTGGCCAGGCCAGGCATGTGGGGCCAGTGGGGCAAGTTCCCCCCCGCCCTTTCCCCCACCCCCTCACTACCTCGTGTTGTTCGCGATGCAAGCGACGCAAGCCTTGTGTTCCCGTGGGCCATGAGGGCGGCGTAGCCTTGTGTTCCCACGCAGCCTGGATTAATTGCTTTGGGTTGACATTTCTCTGCGGATCACCAAAATTTTCTCATAGACCACCTGTGGTCCCCAGCCCACCAGTTGGCAACCACTGGACTAGATGACCTCCAAGGTCCCCATTCAGCTCTATTCCTGAATTGGAATTTTTGAGTTCCTAAGAAAACTGGAGAAGATCCTTCTAATTTGTTCTCTTGCTCTACGTGGTGATCATCTACTTTTAACTTGTGGGAGATCTGAGCAGGACTTAACCAAAGGTCCAACCTCCCAGATGTGCGAGGGGCTGTATTTCAGTAGGAACCATTTTGTTCTGAAAAGCCATCTCCTTCCAACATGGATGCTGAATTACACTCCAGGCGGTGCGGCACACAACTCAGTAACTATGTGTAACTATGCAACTTGTTGTATAACTCAACCGTCTCCAAGGATACAGGTTATAGCCTGCCAATCTACCTTATCACAGCTGAGGCGGAGAAGAACAAACGGTCAGTTTAGTCTCACCTGATTGCTTCAGAAAAGAAATCTTAGGATGTTTTCAAAAATCAAAAACATAGATTTTAAGGAGCTTTAAAGCAAAAACAGATGCTCATCACATGCTATAAGCCGAACATTCCCCTTGGTGCATCCTCCCAAGAATACCTTGACATCTATCAATAAAGTGAATGAGCTTCATTCATCCTGTTGTTCTCTAGTTTCCTTTTAGAAGGAAAGGTGGCCAGATCCTTGTTTTTCTCATTCCATGGGCTTCTCACGCTTTTCACACACTGTTTCTAATGGCGAGGACTCCTCTCTGCAAGCATTGTAGCTGCTGCAGAGGACCCACATCCCTGCATTAGCTTAGACGAGGGGTTTTCAGGTTTCCAATGTGTGGATTTCAACCAGTTCAGGAGAGCCCCCAGCTAAGATTCTGTGCAGTTCAGAAAACCCCCAAATCCCACTCCAGGCTGGCTGGGGTGGGATTCAAAATTTTTAACAACCGGTTCTGTGGGCGTGGCTTAGGGGATGGGTGCGGCTTGGTGGTCATGTGACTGGGGGGACATGGCTTGGGGATCATGTTATTGGCTAGGTGTGGCCAACTCAATATCACTCACATCGAGGCACGCATCTCCTCGCCTGTCCTCTCATGACCGTGGGGATACTGCAACAGTCGTTAAGTGTGAAAAATGGTCATAAGTCACTTTTTTCAGTGACGTTGCAACTTCGAATGGTCGCTCCACACAAGCAAAGTACCAGCAAAGGGGGAAAAAAAAATAACCAGAGAAGTTCCAGAGACAGGAAGTCTAGTCGTGCCAAGAATGTAAGAAGGGTTAACGGAGAGGCAGTTTCTGTAAGCAACACCAGAATGTTTCCTTCCTGCCTTCCTTACAGGATTAGCCCAGGAATTTCTTCTAACAACCGGTGCTCTGAACTGCTCACAAATGTTAACAACCGGTTCTAGCAAATAGGTGCGAACTGGTAGAATCCCACCCCTGAGGCTGGCCCTGCCTACCCCTCCCCTCCCCTCCCCTGAGTCCCCATGTGGCCTGTTTTGGATGCAGGGAAGTGCAGGATGTGCATGGAGGCTCAGGGAGAGTGAAAAATGGGCCTCCTAGAAGTTCAGGAAGGCCGGAAACGGGCCCATTTCCAGCTTCCAGAGAGCCTCCTGAGCCTGGGGAGGGTGAAAAACGCCCCCCACCCTCCTCCTGCTCTGGTGCAGGAGGCTGACTAAGCCATGCCCACCCAGCAACTGGGCGGAGAACCCGTTGCTAACATTTTTGAAGCCAATCCCTGGTTTCCATCCCCAGAATTCCCCAGCCGGTACCAGGGAATCAAAACTGAATAAAATAAAATCCTAAATAATAATCATAAAAAAAACACCAAACAGCTCCACTACGGGGTCTCATCCACATAAGTCAGGGGTTCTTGTTTGGAATGTTGCTTCTTGTCCTGAAAACAAGACAGGACAAGAAGCCATGGACGGAAACTCATCAAGCACCGAAGCAACCTAGAACTGAGGAGAAATTTCCTGACAGTGAAGACAATTAACCAGGGGAACGGCTTGCCACCGGAAGCTGTGGGTACTCCAACACTGGAGGTTTTAAAGGAGAGCTTGGACAACCATTTGTCTGAAATGGTATATCAGATTTTCTATCTGAGCTGGGGGGTTGGGCTAGAAGACCTCTGAGGTCCCTCCCAACTCTGTTATTGACAAGCATCATGCTCTTGAACATGGGAGTTTCTATTTATCCACATTGATCTCGCTTGCATGGATGCACTCCGCGTAAACCCTGCTGACGGACTTTTATGCTTTTAACACTGGAGGTTGCTCTGAATAAACAGAGAGTTTCGTTGAATAGAAGAAGGAACCCAGAGGAGCTGAGAATAGGAATAGAGTACAGTAGAGCAGAGTAGAGTAGAATATAGAATAGAGCAGAATATAGAATAAAGTAGAGTAAAGTCGAGTAGAATAGAGTAGAATAGAATATAGAACAGAGTATAGAATAGAGTAGAATATAGAGTAGAATACAATAGAATATAGAATAGAATATAGAATAGAGTAGAATAGAATAGAATATACAGTAGAACAGAGTAGAGTAGAATACAGAGTAAATAGAATGTAGAATCGAATATAGAATAGAATAGAATATAGAATATAGAGTAGAATATAGAATATAGAGTAGAATATAGAGAAGAGTAAATAGAATATAGAATAGAGTAGAATAGAATAGAATATAGAATAGAATATAGACTAGAATATAGAATATAGAGTAGAATGGAGTAGAATATAGAGAAGAGTAAATAGAATATAGAATAGAGTAGAATAGAATATAGAATAGAATAGAATGGAATATAAAGTAGAATAGAGTAGAATAGAATATAGAGTAGAGTAGAGTAGAATAGAATAGAATAGAATAGAATATAAAGTAGAATAGAGTAGAATAGAATATAGAGTAGAGTAGAGTAGAATAGAATAGAATAGGAGTTGGAAGGGACCTTGGAGGTCTTCTAGTCCAGCCCCCTGCTCAGTCAGGAGAACCTTATACTATTTCAGATAAGTGGCTGTCTCGTCTCTTCTTAAAAACCTCCAGGGATGAAGCGCCCTCGATTTCTGGTAACAAGCTGTTCCACTGGTTGATTTGTCCTCGTTGTTAGAAAGCTGAGGTCCTGCCTTGACCACGATCTCCGTCTCTTCGGGAAGACCCACCTCACCCTTGGCTTCATTCGCTATGCCTCGGCTGGTGTTTTTGGATCCCGGCATGCTACATCTTCCCAAACTACAATTGGGAGTGGTTCCACAACTGCTGCTGATGATCTGAAGCTGCTTCTCGGCTCGGTCGGCTCGGTCCAGGAGCTCCTCGATGAACTGCTGAAGGCGCACTTTGGCGTTGGCTTCGCGGACGGCCGTCTCCTTCAAGAACTGGTCGATCTGGATGACCTCCCTGCGGGCAAGAAGTGGACGTCAATTCCTAAAACATTCCTATGCCTCTTTTATTATTAGTTGCCATAAAAAAAGAGGGGGGGAGGAAGGAAGGAAATCTGGAAGATCCATGCAGCAGGATCGAAACTACATTCCAACTCTTTATCTTTAAAAGATTGTAATTAAACTACCGGAGCTTTTGCCTGCAAATATATTTAATTGGAGAATGTGATTGATGACACACAACCTGTAATTGGAGAACGTGATTGATGACACCCAGCCTGTGAACGTGCTCAATTGGAGAATCTGATTTATGACACACCCGGGGGGGAGGGGGGGGAAACAGGGTCACAGGGGACTGTAAATTATGTGTGCCACAGTTGGCTTCATACAGGGTAGTGCCAGTATGTCGCCTCTAATAAATCCTTTGAAGTTTTTTGAAGTTTGGCTCCAGAATCATGATTTAATTAGGGCAATTGTGGGAATCCTGACAGCGGAGAGTTAAGAGGCCTGTTTGCACATCTGGATTAGAAAGGTACACGCAGGCAGAAGTAGTCCTCGTTTTGCGACTACAATCGAGCCCAATGTTTCTGTGGCTTAGTGAGACCGTTGGCCTGGTGAGTTCTGCCCATTTTACGATCTGCCTCACCACTGTTTTATCATGTAAAAATGTCTCCGCAGAGCTTCTCCATCCGAGCTCGGAAACCGCGAAGTGAAAAACCAACCACAGCAGAGGGATATATTCCATGGAAAGAAAGAACGCTGCAATGTTACACAACCCAGAGGGAAGGCAAGGGGGAAGCATTAAAACCGCTAGCAAGCAGCAGGGTAATGCTGTGGATTTTAATTAAAAGCTTAGGTGAATAAATGGGTGGCAGCGCCAGGTCTAATTGGCGACAATAAACACAGGCGAAGTTGCAACCCAGGGAGACGGTGGATGGCTAGGAAACAGCTCAGGGGGCTTCACCAGAGCAGGGGAGGCAAATGCCCTTGGATGGATGGCTTCAGGGAAGGGGGGGCTGGAGGGGGCCCTCTTGAAGGAAAGGAGGGAGAAAAGAAGGGAAGGAAGAAGGGAAGGAAGGAAAATTACAGAAGAGGGAGGGAGGGAGAGCGAGAGAGAGGAAGGAAGGAAGGAAGGAAGGAAGGAGGAGAAAGGGAGGGAGGGAGGAAAAGAAAGGAAGGAAGGATGAGAGGGAGGGAGGGAAGGTGTGCAGTGTCCTGGGAGGGTGTCATGTGCTCCCCTTTTGAGACCTTCTGACAAGCCAAGTCAATGGGAAAGCCAGATTCATTTAACAACTGAGTTACTCACTTAACAACTGCAGTTGTTCACTCACAACCGTTACAAGAAATGTCGTAAAAAACGGGGCAAAACTCAACTTCAACAAGCTTCTTACTTCGCAACATACATTTTAGGCTCGACTGTGGCCGTAACTCGAAGACTACCGGTCACTAGAATCCTGCCCCACGCAACTCCCCCCCCAAAAAAAATCCCAAACCAGGCCCCCATGATGTACATACGATGTGCCACTCACAAAACACCCCAGTTTTGCAGACAGGAAAGGAAATGCATTTTATACCGCATGGTCTTCCTGTGAGCCACGAAGGTTATTCCTTGTTAAAATGCAATTCCATTTAAAATGCGGTAGGTTCTCACCCATCAACTATTTACTCCTTTTCTTGTCTGCATGTTCTAAACTGAGGTTGACAGTTCAAGTCAGGGAGATGAAGCTTCCGTTGGTTAAAAAAAAAAAAATTGAATTATTTGCTGTACTTTCAGATATGCCTCATTTTATAATTGGCACCAGAAGACAAGGAAATAATGAAGTGGATGATGAAATTCCAGCCAACAGAATATTTAATGTGGCTGGAATTTATATATCACAAGGATGGATCTTCTCAAAGAGCTGAGGGTGTTCCTGAAATGTTTAAACCCTGGAGAAACCAACCCTCCTATTTCACTTATATATTTAGGGGATAGGGAAGAAGATACCATATCCAGAAGCAGAATGCCAGAGTCGGAAGGGATTTTGGAGGTCATCTAGTCCAGGGGTCACCAACCTTTTGGACCTCAGGGAGCACCAAACCCATAATTTTAAATCCCGCAGACCAGAGACCCTGGGAAAATCCCCCCCAAAAAAGTCTGCAGGGAAATCCCCCACCCCGTTTTCCTACCGATCCATCATTCTTTTATTTGGGATCTCAGGATACTGTCTCCAGCTGAGAGAGAGAGAGAGAGAGAGAGACTTTTGGCTTCATGCAAGGAAAGCAGCAGAAGCCGCAGAAGTCTTCCTTTCTCTCCCCCAAACTCTGTCAGAAATGAGCCTTTGCCAGCGCAGCCTCTTGGAGCAGGAGGCCTTGCAGGGTCTCATTTCTGGCAGAGCTTGGGGTAGAGAAAGAAAGACTTTGGCTGCTTTCCTTGCATGCAGCCAAAACCAGAAGAAGAAAGAAGTGAAAGTGGCCAGGCCAGGCCAGGCCAGGCATATGGGGTGAGTGGGGCAAATTCCCCCCCCTCTGCCCTTTCCCCCCTCCCCTCACTATCTCGTGTTGTTTGCAATGCAAGCAATGCAAGCCTTGTGTTCCTGCGGGCCATGTGGGTGGCGTAGCTTGGTGTTCCTGCATAGCCTGGATTAATTGCTTTGGGGGAGATATTTCTGTGTGGACCACCATTTTCTCGCAAACCACCAGTGGTCCCTGGCCCACTGGTTGGCGACCACTGTTCTAGTCCAACCCCGGTGGCTCAAGCAGGAAATTCCTCTACCATTTCAGAAATAGCTGTCCGATCTCTTCTTGAAGACTTTCAGGGTTGGAACACCCACAATTTCTGGTGGCAAGTTGTTCCAAAAGTTAACTGTTACTCTGATACTGCTAATACTGACTGGAAGTTGCTATTGTGAACAGCTTGCCTTCCAGAGCTGTGAGTGCTCCATCGCTGGAGGTTGTCAAGAAAAGATTGCACCACCATTTATCTCGCATGGTATAAGGTCTCTCCTGCATTGGGCGTGTGTGTGTGTGTGTGTTAGACTAGAGGATCTCCAAGGTCCCTTCCAACCCTAGAATTCTACAATTTTCAAAGGTGGACATGGCACAACCTCACCGGTGTGTTCTCCTGCACTTAAAAATAAAGCCGGCTGATCTGCTGCAGGGACTTAATTGGAAACGAAGCGAAGATTCTCATCTCTATGCAAATGCCGGTGTTAAATAAAGATCAGGGAAAGGAGAGTTACTACAGGGAGCAGCTTCTGCTCTCAAGGATAGCTTTTCCTCCTGAAGGCTTAACTCTGACCGTTGAGTCGCCGAGCCAGCCAAGAGGAAAAGGAAAACCAAAAACCAAAAACCAGCCTTTGCAAGCAAGCAGAAATTTCAACGATTTCACTCTCAAAACACTTTAGTCAATCCTAAATCCAGGGCATTTCTAATTTTCTTCTGATCCTCTGGAAAACCCCCTTGAAGCCATTCCCCTTGGCAGCTTTCCTGTTGGAAACACAACACAACCTATTTAGTGACCGCTGGAAATTACAAAGGCACTGAAAAAAAGTGACTTGAGGACCGTTTTCCTGCTTGCAGCCTATCCCATAATCAAAATTTCTAGCTTTGAGTCGGTCAGGATCGAACTACTTCTGGAAGTGGCATGCAGAGTCAGCCTGCAGTACTGGGCTCTAATCACTGAACCACCAGGGTGCTGCAGAGCAGAACGGCCACCTTCGAAGGACCCTTTGGTTGTCCTGACTAACGCTGAGCTCGTCCTATGGAGAGGCTCTTGGGCACTGTCACTTAAATACAATAGAATTTTTTCCCCAACTTTTTTATTTGTTTTATTTATGTAACCTATAAAAATTCAATTTCAATCGAACAGTGTGTCGTCAGGGTTTAATTATTTTTAGGAAATCATAAAACGTTTACAGTAATATTCATCTCAATAATATTAATTCTACAATAATGGTATTTTACTTGTCTACTTTAACAAAGCTCCATGTCCTGCCCCTGGTGGAAACTGACTTTGAGTCAGAGGAGGAACAGCCAACAGGGAGTGGAAGTGTGGCTCCGGAGGTTGTGAAAGAAGCTGGGGAAGGGCAGAGGCCGGCTGTGCAGTCGGAGGAGGACCCAGGCCCATCCCCTCTCCATCCTAGGGCATGCAGGGAGGAGAGGATCAGGGAGAGACGGGGTCTACTCCCAAGGAGAGGGCCTTGATCCTCTTTGTGGGCTGCAGCTGTGACAACTGGATAAGAGGACGGACATGCGTACAGACAAGCGCTGGAAACAAAGCATGGAAATCTCTCCAGTTTATGGTTCCTCTCTGAGTTTGGCGTCCTTCCCAGTGTATATTCTGTTATCTGTGGATGTCCTCCAGCCCTTATCTTGCCTGGTTTGTGTTGCTTTTTTTCCTCCTTCTTGTAACTGTTTGTGTGGGAGATTTTTGTCTTCAGTCAAGGATCTTTGGAGTTTGGAAGCAAAGCGAAGGAATAAATGGGGCTTCACCTGTTTTTGATGATGGTGTTTATTTTGTATCCCACCCTGGGTCATCATAGTTCCTTTATATAACATTAGTCCTTTTTGTACCCCCATATTTCTAACTTCTGTTTTTATTATCTAAGTGGCTAGATAATAATAAACAGATATAATAGAATTTTTAACAGTTTTAATTTACCCAAATTTCTCCAACTTGTTGTCCTTCCAGAATATGGGGAATTCTGGGAATTGTAGTCCCAACAAACCCGGAAGATACACAGATGTGTAATGAAAAAGCCAGTTTCTGAATTTGCCTTTTGATAGCTGACAACAAGTTTATGGATATTTTCAATCATCTAATCCTGGTTGTCCCAAAGGTGCTTTTGATCTTTTGATCTTTCTTGTTTTTCTTCCTTTGAAAACGTTTCGCTTCTCACCCAAGTAGCTTCTTCAATTCTACAGAACTGAAGAAGCTTCTTTGATGAGAAGCAAAATGTTTTCAAAGGAAAAAAAAAAAAGAAAGTCCAGTCGCTTTTTGGAAAAAAAAAAAAAAAGCACCTTTGGGACATATATATGGAGATTCTTAATCATCTAATCATGTTGTCCCAAAGATGCTTTTTATATATATATTTTGACAAGGAATTGTGCATCAACTGTCCAAATGAAGTCAGGGATGCTGGCACATAGTTTTATATAAATAAATATATTTTTACACATACATCTATGTTTACAGCAAACAAGATCGTCAGGCAAACAAGAGCATCATGAGGTAAAATCCACACAGGGACATCATCATGAGGTAAATAGCAGAGCATGGCAGAAGAAAAAGGCGGGAAACAAGGAAACGCCCCCTTTAGCCCACAGCGACCAATTGCAGCGCAGGTTGCCTCACACAGGAGCCAGCTCTCTCGGATCAATCGGCTATAACTGTGTGTTCTGACTCATTGTGTGGCTAGTCCTCAACGTACGACAATTTAGCCCAACATTTCTGTAGTTGTGTGAGACATTTAAGTGAAGTTTTCCCATTTTACAACCTTTTTGCTGCAGTTGCTAAGTGAATCACTGCAGCTGATAAAATTAATAGCCAGATTGTTAAGTGAAATCTGGCTTCCCTGTTGGTCTCAAAAGGGGATCGGGTGACCCTGCAACAGTCATAAATGTGAACCAGTTGCCAATCACATGACCATGGGGATGCTAGAAAGGTCGTCACTGTGAAAAACGGTCCTGAGTCTGTTTTTTTCAATGCCAACATAACTTTGAATGGTCACTAAATGAACTGTTATCAGTCGAGGACTGTGTCACGCTCCTGTCAGAGTCTGAATCTGAGGAGGAAGATGAACGGCCAACAGGGAGTGGGAGTGTGGCTCCGTTGGCTCTGGAGGAAACTAGGGAAGGGCAAAATCCTGCTGGGCAGAGTAGGAAAGAGGTAGAGCAAGGGAGAGGGAGTTCAGAGGAAGACCCAGGCCCATCCCCTCTTCATCCTAGGGCACACAGGGAGGAGCGGAAAAGAGAGCAATGTGGGTTGCATGGCTTACAGGGGAGGAAAGGGCCCTGATTCCCTTCATTAGCCATAGCTAGGAAGAGAGTTTAAAAGAGATACAAGCTGGGTGCAGTATCTTCTGGGAGCAAATGTGAGTTTATCTTGTGTTGACTTTGCTTATCTGCATTCCTGGCATCCTCCCAACTAGGTTGAATCACTGCTGTCCCTTCACATCTGGAATTCCTTCTCTTGCTCTGCCAGACTAATTACCTCATTTTGCCTTGATTCGACTTATAGTTAGTTTTTATTTTGGACTTGATTCTCTTTTATTTTGGACTTGATTCACATTTTGGACTTGATTCTCTGCAGACAAAGGCTGGTTCTGGGAGAGTTTTTCCCCAGCCCAGAAGGTAACCAGGACTTTGTGGGCGAAGTTGGAGCTAATAAAGGCCACACAGTCAGATAATCAGTCCTACTGATTATCTGACTGTGTGGCCTTTGTGCTACGCCCCTTTGGGTCATCACAAGACTTCCTGTACACTTCACTGTTCCAGCTACTACATTTAAACAGCTTAACACTTTTTGATAGCTCGTATCTTAAGAGGTCAAAACAACACGATGGTTACCAACACAGTCCCCCCATTTGGAGAATCAACCCATGGGCTCCAAGAACTAAAAAATTAAGACTTACTGTTGCTTGCGGGTCAATTCCTGCTCCTTCAGGACGAGGTCTTGCTTGAGGGATGCCAACATCTCCACGCTGACATCCACCTGGCGGGACAGCTCTACTGCCCGGTCCTCCAATTCTTGTTTCTCACGGCTGAGTTTGAGGCTCTCTTGCTTGGCTTTCTCCAGTTCGGTGGTCTTGCGGTCTAATTCTACCTGGAGGCGTCCCACTTGGGAGGCGATCTTCTGCTCCACTTCTTCGGTGAACTTCTCCAAACGTTTGTCCACTTCCAGCTTCTCAAAAGCCCGGATCTTCAAACGGGTCAAACCTTCTTCATAAGCCGCATCCACCGCGGCGACGGTCGCCGTGGCGGAGGCGGCCGCTGGAGGCGTAGCGGAAGAAGTCATGGCTTTGCGGGTGAAGATCTCCGTCAGCGGGATCTCGATCTCGTGGAAGTAGCGGGACGACGCGGTAGACGATGAGCACTCCAGCTCATCGGCTGCTAGGAGGTCGCAAGTGAGGTGCTGCTCTTTGCCCTGGAAGGAGGTGCTTTCAAAGATGTCACGGCGGGTGGCTGGGCTCAAGAGGGTGGCATCGGTCAGCAAGGGGAAGATGGTGGCATCGCAGATGCTGTTCGTCTTAGACAAGACGTAGAGAGTTTCATAGGTGTGATTGTACTCCAAGTGAGCCCTTAGAGAGGACAGGCTCCGGAAACGCTTGTGTTCCCCGCAGCGCGGACAGCGATAAGGCAGGTCCAGAGAGGCCATCCTTCAACCCAAGCCACACAACCTCTCATGCAGCCCTCCTCTGCCGGGAACCAGCTGCCGGGACCCTGTCATGGTGTAGGTCGGTTGGCCAACCGAGACGCAGGACTCGGGCAGCAGGAAGGGTGGAAGCTTTGCGGTGGGACAGACAAAGGCCAGTCCCACAAAATCATCGCTGGCTATGGGATAGGAGAGGTAGGCTTGGGGGTGGCACACCCTGGCAGCCAAGGCAGAGAGACAGCCGGGGGCTGGACTGGCATCAGGAACCTGCAAAGAAAGAAGATGGTCAGCATTGTCTCCTTTCCTCCTATGTCCTCTGAGACACCCTTTCCCCATCAGTGGTCTGCTGCAGATTTAAGGAAGCGGCTGAGAAGCATCCCCAAGCAGCTTAGAATAACAAAATAACAGAGTTGGAAGGGACCCAGGAGGTCATCTAGTCCATTGGTTGCCAACCAATGGGCCAGGGAACCACTGGTGGTCCGCGAGAAAATTTGGGTGGTCCGCAGAGAAACGTCACCTCCAAAGCAATTAATGTGGAATGTGAAGGATGTGTGTTTGTGTTTATTTTCATGGTCATGATGTGCATGATGTGTTTGATTTCACTGTGCGGGGTGCAATGACAATAAAGTAAACTAACTAATCCAGGCTGTGTGGGAACACAAGGCTGCGCCGCCCACATGGCCCGCGGGAACACAAGGCTTGTGTCGCTTGCATTGCAAACAATGAGGTAGTGAGGGGAGGGAGGAAAGGGTGGAGGGGGGAACTTGCCCCACTCGTCCTACGTGCCTCACCTGGCCATGCATGGAAAGCCGCAGAAGTCTTTCTTTCTCTCCTCTAAACTCCGCCAGAAATGAGTCTTTGGGATCTTGCAAGGCCTCCTGCTCCAAGAGGCTGCGCCAGCAAAGGCTCCTTTCTGGCAGAGTTTGGGGGAGAGAAAGGAAGACTTCTGCGGCTTCTGCTGCTTTCCTTGCATGAAGCCAAAAGTCTCTCCCTTTCTCTCTGTCTCTCTTTCCCCCCCCCCCAAGAACGGAACTGGAGATGGTATCCTGCGATCCCAAATAAAGAACGATCGATCAGTGGGAAAATGGGGTGGAGATGAGAAGTGAAACATCTTCAAAGGAAAAACCTAAAAAGTCCAGTTGCCTCTTGAAAAAACACCTCTAGGACAACTGAGGACACAGACAAACCCCCAAGTGGGCTCAATGTCTCTCTAAAAAGATGCAAATGACCAGCTGTCTGCAAGGAGTAGAAATCTTTCCATTCCCCTCCCTCCAGTCAGAACTGAAGAAGCTTCTTGGATGAGAAGGGAAACGTCTTCAAAGAAAAACCAGAAAGAACAGTCCTTCTTTTCACTAGATCAGACCTACCCAATTCCAGTTCTTTATACAGTATGTTGTACTCTCCAGTCCCCTAATCAGCTCTTCTCTTTAGAGCAAGGGCCTTCAAACTTGGCAAGTTTAAGACTTACGGACTTCAACTCCTCGAATTCCTGAGCTAACATGACTGGAGGAGGAATTCTGGGAGTTGAAGCCCACAAGTCTTAAAGCTCTCAAGTTTGAAGACCCCTGAATTCTATTATCTGTCTGTCTATTGTCTCCCCATCCATATATATCTATCCATCCATCCATCCATCCATTATATCATAAGGGCCTTCAAACCTGGCAAGTTTAAGACTTATGGACTTCAACTCCTCGAATTCCTGAGCTAACATGACTGGAGGAGGAATTCTGGGAGTTAAAGTCCACAAGTCTTAAAGCTCTCAAGTTTGAAGACCCCTGAATTCTATTATCTGTCTGTCTGCCTGTCTATTGTCTCCCCAACCATATCTATTTCCCCACCCATCCATCCGTCTATCATATCATAAGGGCCTTCAAAATTGGCAAGTTTAAGACTTGTGAACTTCAACTCCCAGAATTCCGGAGTTAACATGACTGGAGGAGGAATTCTGGGAATTGCACATGTCTTAAAGCTGTCAAGTTTGAAGGCCCCTGAATTCTATCATCTGTCTGTCTGTCTATTGTCTCCCCATCCATCCATCCCTATCTATCCATCCATCCATCCATCCATCATCTATCACAAGGGCCTTCCAACTTGGCCAGATTAAGACTTGTGGACTTCAAGTCCCTGAATTCCTGAGCTAATATGACTGGAGGAGGAATTCTGGGAATTGAAGTCCACAAGTCTTAAAACTCTCAAGTATGAAGACGGAGTCTCAAGATCTTTTTTACATGGTGCTGATTTGATGCTGTAAAGTTGTCACATTCCAGAATCCTTCAGCTAAGCTACGACATCTATCAGGAACCTTCTCTCTTGCAATGATTGTCCTCTGGAATGGGGTACCCTGTGTAATCCAAACAGCCCTCCCATAGGTGGCCTTGAAGGGACCTGAAGCGCTGATCCTTCCTTTTTTTTAACTTAGTTTCTCTTCTTTTTTCCCTATCACCCAGTTTATTCCACCCTATCTATCTGTTTCTTGGTTGTTTCTCATTGTTTTTTATTGTCATGCCTTTCATCTTTTAAACATTTTGAAAATCACCCCGAGCTGCAAGGGAGTCTGGCAGTATGTAAATTTAAAGAAGAAGAATGATTGCTTGATCTATCCATATTTGTTTACTTCGCTGTCTGGTGTTAAAAACCCATCTATGTCCCATCTCTTCATCTTTTTTGCATACCAGGGATGTGTGGTTTGAATTTCCAACATATCATTCAAGGCTTTTCAAATACGCAGCTTTGATCATCAAAGCAGAGAAGGGAGGGGAAAATAAACGGCAACAACACAACAGATTAATGGATGAAATAAGAGTAATTCAACAGTAGAATCAACTGTCCGCTGAGATTCTGACTTCTACTTCATTATTAAGTGCTCAGATGGAAGCTAAACAACCATTTGCTGAGAAGGTTTTGATCTGGATGGCTGGATGGGGAATTCTGGGAGTCGAAGCCCATTTATTTTAAAGCTGGCAAGTTTGACAAATACTACTGTATATTTGTTCTCTTTCTTTTTTCCTCGACTTAGCAACAGAAATTTTGGGGCACAATTGCGGTTGTAAGCAAGACAGTTGTTCAGTGAATCTTGCCCCCTTTTACAACATTAAGTGAATCATTGCAGTAGTTAAGTTAGTCACACGGTTGTTAAGCGGATCCAGTTTTCCCCATCAGCTTCGCTGGTCAGAAGATTGCAAACGACGATCACAGGATGGTAAAACCGTCATAAAAATGAGTCCGTCGCCAAGCTGAGTTTGCTTGTCAGAAGGTCGCCAAAGGGGATCACGTTATTAGAAATAAGAAAAATTCAAAAATAAAATGGTACACAAGATGCTTAAAGGTTTCACAAATGGAGGTTGGACTAGATGACCTTGTGGGATCCCTTCCAATTCTATTAATCTGTTACCCAATGAAACATATCTCCCTGTGTTTACATGTTTTGCTTTTATACTTTTGACATGCTCCATGGTTAAGCCTTTTTATATTTTGTATATAAATTGTATATTATTATTTTATGTATATTATTATTTTATATTATATTTATGTTCGGTGGGGGGGAGTTGTTGTTATCATCTCTTTGGAAAAAATGGTACTATATGATGAGCTTAAAAAGAGACCCTGATGAGGGGATGCTACATTCCTTAACGCTAAGGAAACATGCCACCTGGGCAGCCAAAGTAAGAGGTACTTTGGAGGGGCACGGATGAGAACATAATGGAATGAGACCATTCTCCCTGGAGACATCATGGGATCAGTTGCAACGGCTGAGGGCAAATCCAATGAGTTTGGACTTGGGAGGGAATGAGTCTCAAAGAAGGAGGGAACTTGGGTGACCTGAGGAAACTGCATCTAAAGTATGTTTTGAGGTTCTCAAGGGATGGCTTTTGATCTCGAGCCTGTTTCTTGAGGTTCTAAAGACCACCGGCGCTTTGCAAACCGCCTTAATATTTCTTTTTAATAAATCCTCTTCGCTTTCAACGATCCAAGTTTCTTTTGTTGGCTTTGAGTTATTTCCAACAACGTGACCACCACCACCCCCGAGACACTGCAACCGTCATGAATACGAGTCAGCTGCCAAGCGTCCAAATTTTGATCATGTGACCTTGGGAATGCTCTGCAATGGTCGTTAAGAGTGAAAAATAGTCATCAGTTCACTTTTTTTTCAGTGCCGTTGTAAGGTTGGAACCGTCACTAAATGAACTGTTGTAAGTCGAGGATTACCAGAACTTCAAAATCCTTCCCCTCTTTGTTGACATTTGTAGCATGCTGGAGAAGATCTGAAGGGAAATACAAATAGTCCTTGGCTTACAACCGTTTGTTTAGTGACTATTCAAACTCCCAAGGACACTGGAAAAAAAGGGACGTACGATCATTTTTCACACTTATGACCATTGCAGCATTCCCCATGGTCGCATGATTAAAATTCAGACCCTTGGCAACGGACTTGTATTTATGACGGTTGCACTGTCCTGGGGGTTATGTGATCTCCTTTTGTGACCTTCTGACAAGCAACGTCAATGTGTTCTGACCAAGGCTTCCTAGACCATAATTAGGCATACTGTGAGGACCCAGAGTGTAACACAAACGTAACAAAATCCAAAATGTAAATAAATGTCCTTTAATGCCTCCAACTTGGCCCCACTGTTCAATAATAATCAGTTGGAGATAAAATGTACTCAAAAATAGTCTTCAAAAGAAAGCAAAACGGTCCAAACTTAATGAGCAGATAGAGGGGAAATAAAAAAAACCAAAACAAACTACAACGAAGGAATTTCCACAACAGAACAGGAGAAGTATTTACCAAATTCAAGGAGATAACAAGGCACAGTCTGTTGGAAGGATGCCAACCAAGATAACTTTAGCCCAAAATAAAACATGCTTTGCTTCTAGCAACGCTGTGTTTTAACCATCTTTCTTATATACTAGTCTCCCCAGCTGCAACCAATGAGGGGGATCATGGCCGCTTCCTCTCTCATAAGCCAAGTTGTTTCCTTCTCTATTCCTCCCTGCATGTCCTAGGATGGAGAGGGGATGGGCCTGATTCTTCCTCTGACTGCCCAGTTGGCCTCTGCCCTTCCCCAGCCTCTGCTACAACCTCCAGAGCCACATTTCCACTCCCTGTTGGCTGTTCCTCCTCTCCTTCAGAGTCTGACTCTAACAAGAGCATGACACACATGCTTATTTTAAAAACAAGTCTTATTTTATTGTAATGCTGGGAATTGTTTTCATTTCCAGCCTGTAATGAATCTCAAAACAGTCCCTCGAGATCAGCACCCACCTTTCTTCCCTGTGAAGTGTTGTCAATAACAGAAGTGTCCAATGAACTAGGAAAAAAAACCAACTGAAGTACAAAGTGCGTCAAGAATGAATCTGAACCAGGGAGAAGGCGGAGCTTCGTCGCTGCGATACAGCTGCGATCTCGGGGCTCCGAGATCACAGCTGATATCTTCGCCCCTGGTCCGTCCCAAAGGACCTAAACCGTCTCGTAGTGACGGTGACAGTAAGCGGTGCGTTCTGTAGATTCCGGGGACATCGCAAGTCCCTGGTCGATCCAGAAGAAGCCCTTTTGCCAATGGCGGAGAGGCAGCCATTAGGCTGCTGAAGCTGGGACAGCTCCGGAAGGACGAGATAGAAAGAAGTGTATCGGCTGGTGAGGAACTTTTTTTTTTTTTGCTTGGGACTTAAGAACACTCTAATATGAGAAGAAATCTGTAAACTTATTGACAGAATTTGACTTAGCAGCGTTTTTTTCTTAGTAATGTCAAAGTGAGGCTTGGCTTTTTATTTTTACTTTTTTTTTTCTTTACTGAATTTCTATTGCGATCTAGCTAACCAGACTGGTTTTTTTCTTTTATATTTTTATATTTACTTGCTTTCTCTTTGCCTTTATGACTGTTTATATTTTTTAAAATAGAGACCCCCTTTAATATTTTTTTTTAATATACATAAATATACATACATACTTTTTTTTTCTCTTTTTAGGCTTTTTTCAGGGGGGAAGAAGGGGGAGTGGATTGAAGAAACTTTGTAACACTGCTAACTAGAGGCTTGAAAAATATTCTGTTTGAAGTTGAAAAACTTTTGTTTGAAAAACTTTTATCAAGGCTACTGGAAATGATAAGATAGAGGGAAGAGTACTGGAGGATGTTTATACAGGTGCTCTTTGGAACTTCTATTATCAAATGAATATTTTAAGCTTGGCTTTGAAATTTGTGGAGAAGTCAAATAAGAGCCTTGGATAAATAAAAGGCAGTGTGTGTCCTTTTTTTTTTTAAACTCCTTATTAATTGTTTCATCCCTCCCCTCTAACCCCACACTATTTTGTAATATTGATATTTTTATTTTTTTATTTTTTATTATATCTCATTTTTATTTTTTATTTTTAAAGGGGAAAGCCTCAGAATATTCTTTTTTTTTTTGCCTTTTTTCTTTTTTTCATGGGGATGTTTGCCTTTTGATTTCTATTTTTGCCTTATTTTTATGGTTTTTTTTCATTTTCTGTGGTTTTTCAATTGGATTAAGGTGGGAAGAATTTGAAGAACTCTCTTTTTCTTTTTTTTCTTTTCCTTTTTCTTTGCTTATTATTTTTTGATATTATTGGGCTTTATTTTGCTTCTTTTTTTCTCTTCAAGTTTTTAATTTTTACTTTTGAATTATATTTGCATATTTTACAATTGGATTAAGGTCTTGAAGAACCTAAAGAATTTTTTCTTTCCTTCTAATTTTGGGCTTTTTACTTACTACTGGTTTTGTTTTTCGTTTTTTGTGGTGTTTTCCTTTTTTTAAATTGGATTATAATTGGCTACCTCACTAATTGGATTAAAAGACCTGGAAGACCCTGAGTTATCGAAATGAGTAAGAAAATTTTACCTTTGGGCATCTCAACTTCTGCTCCTGTCTCCCCGTCATCTGGAGGACGACTCTCAACAATGGTGAAGCAAGACAAAGCGCAAGTGGACTTAACGATGGTTATGCAAGGAATACAAGATCTTAAAATGAGTATGGAACAAAGAATGTAGAGTATTGATCAAAGAATTGGAAAGATGGATGAGAAACTTGAAAATTTTCAACAAATGATGGTGAAACATGATGAGAGAATCCAAAAAATAGAAGAGAAAGACAAGCAGAGAGATGACACAATTGGGAATATCAATAACAGATTAACAATGGTCGAACAAGAAAAAAGTGGGATGTTGAAGTGGGAGATGGACAGGTCAGAATTTTATCTTAGATTCCAAAATATCGAGGAAGAAAAAGGACAAAACTTGGCGGCAGTAATGATTGAAATTTTGGCTGGAGTCTTGGAAATAACAAGAGGAAAAGATGATGGATGGAGTAGATGAGATATATCGAGTCTTCACAAGATATGCGATGAGGAACCAATTACCAAGAGAGGTCCATGTTAGATTCACTAAAAAAAACTATTAAAAACCAAATATTACAAGTGGTAAGAGAGAAGGGGTTGAAATACAAAGGCAAAGAGATTTTGGTCTTAAAACAAGTACCTAGAAAAGTGAGAGAGATTAGAAGAGAGTATCGATTTTTGACTAAAATGCTATTGAAAAAAGAGGTGAACTATAGATGGCTGATTCCAGAAGGATTAATGTTTACATGGCAAGAACAGAGACACAGAATTGATTCAATTGTGAAAGCAGAAATGTTTTATAAGGAATTTTTCGAAAGAAGAGAAATGGAGACAGAAAAAGAAAAGATTTTAACTGAATTTGAAGAGGACCAAATGGAGATGGAAAAAGAAGAAGGCGCAATAGGTGGACAAATGGAGATCAAAGAACAACGTGAAATAAGATCCATGACAGCTGTTAGACCTAAATATAAAGCATAATTATGGGGGAAAAAAACTGATTTCCATGAATATAAATGGACTGAATTCAGCTATCAAAAGAAGGAAAACTTTTTATAAATTAGAGAAGCTGAAATTTGATATAATTTGCTTACAAGAAGTACACATTAAAAAACAATATGAACAATTATTGATATGACCAAAGTTAGGGAAAATATTTACTTCTCTGACTCATTGTAAGAAAAGAGGAGTGGTTTTGTACGTTCAAGAAACCACTCCAGCTAAATTGATTTATACGGATGAAGATGGAAGAGTATTAATAGTTGAAATAGTGGATAATAATATAAAAACACTCTTGGTTGCAATTTACACCCCAAATGATAAACAAGAAGAATTTTATAAAAGATTACATATGAAAATAATTGAACTGGACTATGTTAACATACTTATGATGGGGGACTTTAATGGAATTGTAGACAATAAACTGGACTATACAGTAAAAACAATACGACAAAATAGGAAAACTCTCCCTAAATCCTTTTTCAAAATGACAGATGAACTAAATTTAAAAGATATGTGGAGCGAAAGAAATGCTAAAACTCAACAATATACAAACAGGCATTTATCGTGGTCCAGAATAGATATGATTTGGACATCAACAGAATTATTATCTAATATTCAAGAAATAAATATTGAAACAAGTACATAATCCAATGACAATTAAATGGAAAGGACAAAAAAGAAGATCTAGATGGACATTAAACATTATTCTAAAGGAAAAAGATTTTACACAATGGATGGAAAAAGAATTGGCCTTCTTCTTCAATGAAAATAAAAAAGAAGATACTTCAATACAGAATGTTTGGGATACAATGAAGGCATATGCAAGAGGATTAATAATTGACTATATAAAGAAAAAGAACATTAGGAAGAGGCAAATGATTAAAGCTCTAGAAGATGACCATAAAAAACTGGAAAAAGAATTACAGAAGATGCCACAGAAAAAAGATATCAAACTTAAAATGGACATAATTAAACATAAAATGGATCAAGCAGAGAAAGAAGAACTGGCACAAAAAATTAGAAGTGCTAAACAGAACTATTTTGAAGATGTAAATAGGCCAGGTAGATGGTTAGCATATAAGTTGAGAAAAGAGAAAGAGTCAAGGAAAATATCACAGTTAATAGATGATCATGGTCAAATTTGTTATGGTAATAAGGAGAAAAAGGCAATCATTCGAGATTTTTATGGACAACTATACAAACAAGAGGATCTTGACGAGGGAAAACTTAAACAGTATTTACAAAATGCTAACCTACTTAAGATGCCTGATGAAACTCGGAAAATGTTAGAAATGCTGTAACAATGATGGAATTAACCAAAGCACTCAACAGACAGAACAATGGAAAAGCACCAGGACCAGATGGCTTCCTGGCAGAATTTTATAAAACATTACAAGAATCGTTGAGCATCCCACTGTTGGAAGTCATGAATGAAGTTATGATAAATAAGAAAATACCTGAAACATGGTCAGAAGCTTATATTACACTTATTCCAAAAGAAGGGGTTGACCCATTACAAATTAAGAACTATAGACCTATTTCCTTATTGAATGCAGACTATAAAATTTTTGCTTCAATCTTGGCAGAAAGGCTTAAAAAATACCTAAATAACTTTATTCACTCTGATCAGAATGGATTTTTACCAAAGAGACAGATTAAAGACAATATGAGGGTAATCCTGGACACATTGGAATATTACGAGGCGCACCCTGAAAAACAAATGGCTTTGATATTCTTAGATGCCCAAAAGGCATTTGATAATGTGAACTGGAGATTTATGTTATTATTATTGGAACAGATGGGCTTTGCTAGAAAATTTATCCAAGCAATAGAAGCCGTATATTATAAGCAAATGGCAAAAGTAATGATAGATGGAGAAGTCACAGACTCTATTAATATTAAAAAAAGGTACAAGACAAGGATGCCCATTATCTCCTTTGTTATTTGTATTGACCTTGGAAGTGTTAAATAGAAATATTAGAGAGGATACAAACATAAAAGGAATGAAAGTCAAAAAGGAGGAATTCAAATTGCAAGCCTTTGCTGATGACGTGGTCTTTATTTTGGAAGACCCTTTAGAGACAGCTTTAAAACTATTGGAAAAGATAGAGACGTATGGTGAGATGGCTGGTTTAAAAATAAATAAAGACAAAACAAAGATTCTGACAAAGAACATGTTATTAAGACAAAGAGAAGAGCTGGCAGATTTATTGAAAATTCAAGTTACGAACAAAGTTAAATATTTGGGGATATATTTGACGCCAAGATGAAAGAGAATAATTTTATTAAGCTTAAACAGCAGATAGCATCTGACCTGAAAAAATGGGAAAACCTACAATTGTCATTGATAGGTAGAATTTCAACAATCAAGATGAATATTTTACCCAGAATTTTATATTTGTTCCAAACAATACCAATTAGGTTAAATAAGGATTACTTTGGAGAATTAAATAAAATTGGCAAGGCAAGAAAGCGAGAATAAAATTAAAACTTTTACAGGATGCTAGAATTAGAGGAGGATTTGGCCTTCCTAATTGGGAGTTGTATTATCAAGCTGCAAACTTAATGTGGATTAAAGAATGGATAACGTTAAGAAAGACTAGATTGTTGGCATTAGAAGGTCATGATTTATTATTGGGTTGGCATGCTTTTTTATGGTATAAGGGAACTAAATCACAGGGTTATTTTAGAAGGCATTATATACGGGAATCGTTATGGTTGAATTGGGAGAAAACTAAGAAACAATGTTATTTGAAAATTCCAGTTTGGTTATCAACTATTGAAGCTTTTCCGTATCCTATAACTTATAAGAAGGAACAAACAGTTAGATATGGGGAAATATTGGATGAAAAGGTGAACTTAAAACGATGCAAAATTTAGAAGAACAAGGTATAAAGATGAATTGGTTTTCATATGCGCAAATACATGCAAGGTATCTTAAAGATTCTAAAATAGAAGGATTTTATGATAAATTGACTGACTTAGATAGGATTTTGACAGGTACTGATGAAAAAGTGATTAAAAAGCTATATAGTTATTTGTTGGAAATTAAATTAGAGGAAGAACAAGTTAAAGAAACAATGATTGCTTGGGGGAAGAATTTTGGATATGGAATTGACTTAGAGAAATGGCAAAAATTGTGGTCACAAAATTATAAAATGACATTGTCAACAGCATATAAAGAAAATTTGTATAAGATGTTTTACAGGTGGCACTTTCCCCCGACAAGAATAGCAAGAATGTTCAAGAATAAATCTGAAAAGTGCTGGAAATGTCATCAGATACCTGGCTCATATTACCATATGTGGTGGACTTGTGAGGAAGCCAGGAAATATTGGACTAGAATTCGCATATGGCTGGAAAAAATGACAAAGAAACACATAGATTTGAAACCAGAGATTTTTTTTATTGGGAATCGTACCTGATATATATAATAAAAAATTAAAGTATTTGATTGTAAATGTATTAACAGCAGCTAGAATTGTATTTGCTAAACATTGGAAGAGTGAGAAAATACCATTAGAGGAAGAAATTATTAAGAAAATATTGGAATGTGCTGAAATGAGTAGATTGACATTTGAAATTAGAGAACAAGAAGATAAACAATTTTATGAAGTTTGGGATCTTTTTTATCAATAATACAATATAATAATAGAATATTTAGAAACTTCGGAAATAATGAATATATAACTTTTCTTGGTTTTGATAATTTTTAAGAATATTTTATTAAGATAGATTTGGTATGATTCTATGATTTGTTATAAAATAATTTAACTCAATTATAGTTATCTCGCTTAAGCATGAATTAGTAAAATTATAGTCAAATGATTGTTCAATAATGATATTAGGATATTTTACTGATGATTGATAATGTGAGTTATTATGTAATATAATTATTTTGATGACTATGAAATGGATGCACAAAAGGGAGTGGTAAACCAACCGATACACTGTAAATTTATGAAGAATGATCTTTTTATGTTATGTTTTATGTCTTATATGTTTTTTGTCTGTCGTTAAAATCAATAAAACCTTTACCAAAAAAAAAAAGAATGAATCTGAACCAATCAAATGACTTTGCTTCCTGCAAAGGTTTCATCATCTTGGCCTGACTTTTATCGCTTAGGAGTGGGCCCATTACCTCCCAGCCTTACTCCCGAGTCTCCCCTTTTGTCTCTGCTGCTCTCACCTTCTGGCAGCTCTGCACCTACGCGCACTGGGAACAGGCTCCCCTTGTTCCTCTGCCTCGCTGCTTCCAGACTCCAGAGGCTCTGCAGGCAGCACCCCACTCCCAGATGGTCCTGGCCCCATCTCTGCATCAGATGCAGGACCCTCGTCTGAGTCCTCTCCAGACTCCTGGACTGGTCCCCTTTCTTCCCCACTGTCCGACTCCACTGGCGGCTGCACCCGCTGCCGGCGAACCACAACACAATGGAGGAAGCCTGATTCAGTGTGTTTCTAACTGAACAACTCACTTAACAACTGTGGCAAGCGAGGTTATAAAATGGGGCAAAACTAACAATGACTGTCTTGCTTAGCAACAGCAATCTGGGGCTCAGTTGTGGTCGCAAGTCAAGGACTATCTTTAACAGAGACCAGAGATTGGGTGAAGGGGATTATGAGAAAGAGTCAGGGGGATTTCAGGACCTTGGACAGCAGACAAGAAGGGCCGCTTCCCAACTAGTCTATTGGACTCCGTACCTACGTATCCATCATGCTCTTCCTGTTTTGGGACCTGTAGTACCATGAAAAGCACAGAGAAAGAGTAAGAGACAGTAAGAAAAAAGAAAGAAATACAAGCCAAGGACCCCATTAACTTTATCCGAGAATAAGTTGTTGTATGTAATTCTGTGTACCACTCAAGGGAGAGTATCAAAAAGACTCAAAAGGAAACACAAAGGCCAAAAAAGCTCCTTGTGAGCACCCAACACCCAGATAAACAGAGATTAATACTAGACCAACAATCAGGAAGGAAGGAAGGAAGGAGGGAGGGAGGGAGGGAGGGAGGGAGGGAGGGAGGAAGGAAAGAAGGGAAGGGAAAGGAAGGAGGGAGGGAGGGAGGAAGGAAAGAAGGAAGGAAAGGAAGGGAGGGAGGGAGGGAGGGAAAGAAGGAAGGAAGGAAAGAAGGGAAGGGAGGGAGGAAGGGAGGAAGGAAGGAGGGAGGGAGGGAGGGAAAGAAGGAAGGAAGGCAAGAAGGGAAGGGAAAGGAAGGGAGGGAGGGAGGAAGGAAGGAAGGAAAGAAAGAAGGGAAGGGAAAGGAAGGGAGGAAGGAAGGGAGGAAGGAAGGAAAGAAGGGAAGGGAAAGGAAGGGAGGAAGGAAGGAAGGAGGGAGGGAGGGAAAGAAGGAAGGAAGGAAAGAAGGGAAGGAAAAGGAAGGGAGGGAGGGAGGAAGGAAGGAAGGAAAGAAAGAAGGAAAGGGAAAGGAAGGGAGGAAGGAAGGAAGGGAGGAAGGAAGGAGGCAGGGAGGGAAAGAAGGAAGGAAGGAAGGAAAGAAGGGAAGGGAAAGGAAGGGAGGAAGGAAGGAAGGAGGGAGGGAGGGAGGGAAAGAAGGAAGGAAGGAAGGAAAGAAGGGAAGGGAAAGGAAAGGAAGGAAGGAAAGAAGGGAAGGGAAAGGAAGGGAGGAAGGAAGGAAGGAAAGAAGGGAAAGGAAGGGAGGAAGGAAGGAAGGAAAGAAGGGAAGGGAAAGGAAGGAAGGAAGGGAAGGGAGGAAGGAAGGAAGGAAATAAGGGAAGGGAAGGGAGGAAGGAAGGAAGGAAGGAAGGAAGGAAGGAAGGAAGGAAGGAAAGAAGGGAAGGGAAAGGAAGGAAGGAAGGAAGGAAGGAGGGAGGGAGGGAGGGAGGGAGGGAGGGAAAGAAGGAAGGAAGGCAAGAAGGGAAGGGAAAGGAAGGGAGGGAGGGAGGGAGGAAGGAAGGAAGAAAAGAAAGAAGGGAAGGGAAAGGAAGGGAGGAAGGAAGGGAGGAAGGAAGGAGGCAGGGAGGGAAAGAAGGAAGAAAGGAAGGAAAGAAGGGAAGGGAAAGGAAGGGAGGAAGGAAGGAAGGAGGGAGGGAAAGAAGGAAGGAAGGAAGGAAAGAAGGGAAGGGAAAGGAAGGGAGGGAGGGAGGGAGGAAGGAAGGAAAGAAAGAAGGAAAGGGAAAGGAAGGGAGGAAGGAAGGAAGGGAGGAAGGAAGGAGGCAGGGAGGGAAAGAAGGAAGGAAGGAAGGAAGGAAAGAAGGGAAGGGAAAGGAAGGGAGGAAGGAAGGAAGGAAGGAAGGAGGGAGGGAGGGAGGGAAAGAAGGAAGGAAGGAAGGAAAGAAGGGAAGGGAAAGGAAAGGAAGGAAGGAAAGAAGGGAAGGGAAAGGAAGGGAGGAAGGAAGGAAAGAAGGGAAAGGAAGGGAGGGAGGGAGGAAGGAAAGAAGGGAAGGGAAAGGAAAGGAGGAAGGAAGGAAGGAAAGAAGGGAAAGGAAGGGAGGAAGGAAGGAAGGAAAGAAGGGAAGGGAAAGGAAGGAAGGAAGGGAAGGGAGGAAGGAAGGAAGGAAATAAGGGAAGGGAAGGGAGGAAGGAAGGAAGGAAGGAAGGAAAGAAGGGAAGGGAAAGGAAGGAAGGAAGGAAGGAAGGAAGGAGGGAGGGAGGGAGGGAAAGAAGGAAGGAAGGCAAGAAGGGAAGGGAGGGAGGGAGGAAGGAAGGAAGGAAAGAAAGAAGGAAAGGGAAAGGAAGGGAGGAAGGGAGGGAGGAAGGAAGGAGGCAGGGAGGGAAAGAAGGAAGGAAGGAAGGAAAGAAGGGAAGGGAAAGGAAGGGAGGAAGGAAGGAAGGAGGGAGGGAGGGAAAGAAGGAAGAAAGGAAGGAAAGAAGGGAAGGGAAAGGAAAGGAAGGGAAGAAGGAAGGAAAGAAGGAAGGAAGGAAAGAAGGGAAGGGAAAGGAAGGGAGGAAGGAAGGAAAGAAGGGAAAGGAAGGGAGGGAGGGAGGAAGGAAGGAAAGAAGGGAAGGGAAAGGAAGGGAGGAAGGAAGGAAGGGAGGAAGGGAAAGGAAGGGAGGAAGGAAGGAAGGAAAGAAGGGAAGGGAAAGGAAGGAAGGGAAGGGAGGAAGGAAGGAAGGGAAGGGAGGAAGGAAGGAAGGAAGGAAATAAGGGAAGGGAGGAAGGAAGGAAGGAAGGAAGGAAAGAAGGGAAGGAAGGAAGGAAGGAAGGAAGGAAGGAAGGAAGGAAGGAAGGAAGGAAGGAAGGAAGGCCTAGACTTTAGAATGGCTGTCTGGCTGGTGGGAGGGAGGAAGGAAGGAAGGAAGGACTAGAAATTAGAATGGATGGATGGATGGTGGGAGGGAGGAATAGAGGAAAGAAGGAAGGAAGAAACAAAGGGATGCCTAAACTAGAGTGGCTAGCTGGCTGGCAAGTAGGGGGGAGGGAGGAAGAATGGAAGGAAGGACTAGAATTTAGAATGAATGGATGGTGGGAGGGAGGGAGGAAGAATGAAAGAAGAGAAGAGGAGGGAAGCAACAAGCCCTGGAATTTTGGATGGGTGGAATGGTGGATGGATGGATGGATTGGTGAATGGGAGGGAGGAAGGAAGGAAAGAAGGGAAGGGAAAGGAAGGGAGGAAGGGAGGAGGGAGGGAGGGAGGAAGGAAGGAAGGGAAAGGAAGGGAGGAAGGGAGGAAGGAAGGAAGGAAGGAAGGAAGGAAAGGAAGGGAAAGGAAGGGAGGAAGGGAGGAAGGAAGGGAGGAAGAAGGGAAGAAGGAAGGAGGGAGGGAGGGAAAGAAGGAAGGAAGGAAAGAAGGGAAGGGAAGGGAAAGGAAGGGAGGGAGGAAGGGAGGGAGGAAGGAAGGAAGGAAAGAAAGAAAGAAGGAAAGGGAAAGGAAGGGAGGAAGAAGGGAAGAAGGAAGGAGGGAGGGAGGGAAAGAAGGAAGGAAAGAAGGGAAGGGAAGGGAAAGGAAGGGAGGGAGGGAGGAAGGAAGGAGGAAGGGAGGGAGGGAGGGAAAGAAGGAAGGAAGGAAGGAAGGAAAGAAGGGAAGGGAAGGGAAAAGAAAGGAAGGGGGAAGGAAGGGAAGAAGGAAGGAAGGAAGGAAGGGAAGGGAAAGGAAGGGAGTAAGGAAGGAAGGAAAGAAGGGAAAGGAAGGGAGGAAGGAAGGAAGGAAGGAAAGAAGGGAAGCGAAAGAAAGGGAGGAAGGAAGGAAGGAAGGGAGGAAGGAAGGAAGGAAGGAAGGAAGAAAAGAAGGGAAGGGAAAGGAAAGGGGGAAGGAAGGGAGGGAAGGGAAAGGAAGGAAGGAAGGAAGGAAGGAAGGAAGGAAGGAAGGAAGGAAAGAAGGGAAAGGAAGGGAGGAAGGAAGGAAGGAAGGAAGGGAGGGAGGGAGGGAGGAAGGAAGGAAGGAATGAAAGAAGGTAAGGGAAAGGAAAGGGGGAAGGAAGGAAGGGAAGGGAAAGGAAGGGGGGAAGGAAGGGAGGAAGGAGGGAAGGAAGGAAGGAAGGAAGGAAGGAAAGAAGGGAAGGGAAGGGAAAGGAAGGGAGGAAGGAAGGAAGGAGGGAGGGAAAGAAGGAAGGAAGGAAGGAAGGAAGGAAAGAAGGGAAGTGAAAGGAAGGAAGGAAGGAAGGAAGGAAAGAAGGAAGGAAGGAAGGCCTAGACTTTAGAATGGCTGTCTGGCTGGTGGGAGGGAGGGAGGGAAGAAGGAAGGACTAGAACTTAGAATGGATGGATGGATGGTGGGAGGGAGGAATGGAGGAAAGAAGGAAGGAAGAAACAAAGGGATGCCCAAACTAGAGTGGCTATCTGGCTGGCGAGTAGGGGGGAGGGAGGAAGAATGGAAGGAAGGAAGGAAGGAAGGACTTAGAATTAATGGATGGTGGGAGGGAGGGAGGAAGAAAGAAAGAAGAGAAGAGGAGGGAAGCAACAGGCCCTGGAATTTTGGATGGGCGGAATGGTGGATGGATTGGTGAATGGGAGGGAGGAAGAAAGGAGGGAAGGAAGGAAGGAAGGAAGGAGGGAAGGAAGGAAGGAAGGAAGGAAGGAAGGAAGGAAGGAAGGAAAAGACGGCGAAAAGAAAAATGATTCAGTTTAGTGTATTAATTTCCCGACAAAGCTGTCTATCATATATATCAGTGCTGACTATTCACAAATATGCAAACCTTCTCAGCATACGGGAGGAGCGATGGTTTTTATTCCCACATGTTTTGCACCATTTTTGGATTTCATTACTCCTCTTCATATTTCACCAGCTCGGTCCAGAAAGCTGCTTCCGTGCTGACCGCCCTGAACCACTTGGCAAAGTCTGTCATCGATTCGCACTAGAGATGCTTATTGCATTTATGCATCTTTATATCCATCACAGGAACATTCCTTTGGCTCCCTCCTCCTCTCTCCTGTCGTTAAATCTCTTGTAAATTGGAATCAAAACACTCCTTTGATTTTGCCACTGCCACGTTGATTCGGAAGCGTTTCAGGAAACAAAATTTAGTCCTGTGCAAGAAAACTCGGTCCAAAAACGTGCAAAAATGAGAGGCAAGGAAATACGATCTAAACTGGTGTGTCCAACCTGGGCAACTTTAAGACTTGTGGACTTCAACTCCCAGAATTCCTCCTCCACTCATGTTAGCTCAGGAATTCTGGGAGTGGAATTCCTCAAATCTTAAACTTGCCAGGTTGGAAGACCCTTGTTCTCAAGGAGAAACCCTTTCAATTCGTAATAGCCTCCTTGGAGAAGCAAGGAGGGAAGGGAGGGAGGAAGGAGGGAGAGAGGGAGGTCTGGAATTTTGGCTGGCTGGCTGTCTGGCAGGAAGGGGAGACTGAAGAAGAGACTTTAAGAAGAGACTGGACTGCCATCTGTCAGAAAAGAGTTAAGATCTCCTGCTTGGGTGGGGTGCAGGATTAGACTAATTGACCCACAAGTTCCCTTCCGACTCTGTTATTCTGTTAATATTCTTCTTGTGCAGAAGTTGTGGGAGCTTCATCCCTGGAAGCTTTCAAGGACTGCCCTCTGTCAGAAATGGTGCAGGGTCTCCTGCTTAGGCGGGTTGGTGGGGGGATTGGTCTAGATGACCCACAAGGGTCCCTTTCCAGCTCTGTGCTTTTGTTATAAGTCGAGGACGGCCTGCATTAGCCAGTGGGTTTTCTCTGCTTGTCTTCTACCGGTGCAAAAGTTAATTTTCTTTTCCAGAAGGCGAGGAAGCACGGCGCAGCCGCCTGCCGTCTTTCGCTGGATGAATATCAATTGTCAGCCCAAGCTCCAAGGACAAGGCCCTTTTCGGCTCTCCAGACGGAAATCAATGGCTTGCATCAAACTCGCCAGAGCTTCAGGCAAGCTGACACACAACTGACATGCAACTCAGACCTCCCCTTGCTGTCAAGTTGACAGCCTGTTATGCCTGCAGCCGCGATGCTAGGGCAGGTTTGTTTGTTTTTTGCCTATGTGGTGTTCCGATTCCCATCATCCCCAATGAGGTGGTGTCAGATCAGCCACCTTGGTCTCTTGCCATCCATAAGGTAAAGGGTAAAGGGTTCCCCTCGCACATCCGTGCTAGTCGTTTCTGGCTCTAGGGGACGTTGCTCGTCTCCATTGCAAAGCCGAGGAAGAGCCAGCGCTGTCCGAAGACGTCTCCGTGGTCATGGGGCTGGCAGGACAAAATGCCTTCGAAGGTGCACAGAGGAACGCTGTGACGTTCCCACCAAAGGGGTCCCTATTTTTCTTCTTGCATTTTTTTTTTACGTGCTTTCGAACTGCTAGGTTGGCAGAAGCTGAGACAAGGTACGGGAGCTCACTCCGTGACACGGCACTAGGGATTCGAACCGCCGAACTGCCAAGCTTTCTGATTGACAAGCTCCGCGTCTTAGCCACTGAACCACCGCATCCCTTTATCAGGGGTGGGATTCAATTTTTTTAAACAACCGGTTCTGTGGGTGTGGCGTAGTTGGTGGGTGTGGCTTGGGGGTCATGTTATTGGCTGGGTGTGGCCAACTCAATATCCCCCACATTGAAGCATGCATCTCCTCAGCTGGCCTCTCCTGACTGTGGGGATGCTGCAACAGTCGTAAGTGTGAAAAATGGTCATAAGTCACTTTTTTCAGTGCCATTGTAACTTGGAATGGTCCCTGCACACAAGCAAAGTGCCAGCAAAGGAGGGGGAAAATAACTCCAGAGAAGTTCCTGAGACAGGAAGTCTAGTCCTGCCAAGAATGTAATAAGGGTTAACGGAGAGGCAGTTTCTGTAAGCAACACCACTTCCTGCCTTCCTTACAGGATTAGCCCAGGAATTTCTTCTAACAACTGGTTCTCCGAACTGCTTATAAATGTTAACAACCGGTTCTAGCAAATAGGTGCGAACTGGTAGAATCCTACCCCTGCTCTTTATATATATTTATTCTTCTTCTTCTTCTATATATATATATATAAAAGCGAAATATCACTCACATATCATCACAAAACCTCCAGAACCGTAAAGCCTACAAACTTGAAATTCGGCACGTCTGTTCCTCTTGGCTTCTAGCTGCTCACTAAGACAGGATTTTTCGAAATGACCATCAGAGCATTTAGAGTGCTATTATTATTATTATTATTATTATTATTATTATTATTATTATTATTATTATTATTATTATTATTATTATTATCATCATCATGCTCTGATGCTAAGGAGTCCTACTCCCCCTCCCCACCTGAAAAGAAATCTCTTCTAAATGCAAAACACAAGCAGAGGATTTTCAGGTTCAGTTTCACAGCAGCACTAAGCAGCTTTAATACAGAACAGTTGAGCTAAACCACGTCCTGGCTCCTTGCTGTCTCCTTCTTGCTCACACAGCAAATACTGTTTCAGTTTCCAAACAGCCCTCAATTCTCTCACACACACTGACAGGACGCTAGCCAGGTGAATACTGATGGAGGCTGGTAGGCAGAGGCAGAATTTCTCTCCTCCCTCCTTATTTTCCTCCCCAAAAACTCACCCCAACCACCCATGGTTACTCATGTCATCAAACTTTGGGCGTTTGGCAACTGACTCATATTTGTGACTGTTGCGACACCCTGGGGTCGTGTGTGATCTCCTTTTGTGGCTGCCAAGCCAGATGAATGGGGAAGGCGAGATTCATTTCACAAGTGCAGTGACTTGCTTAAGACCTCTCTCTCTCTCTCTCTCTCTCTCTCTCTCTCTCTCTCTCTCTCTCTCACACACACACACACACACACACACACACACACACACACACACACAAAGATGATAAAATGCTCCACAACTCCACAACTGCCTGGCTTAGCCACCAAAGCGTTTGGCTCAACTGCAGTCATAAATTGAGGACTCCTTGTACCGAAGCGGCTTGTTGCCCCGTCCGCGTGGGTGGCAATATTGTGGTGGTTCCTCTGTTCAGCTGTTGTGTGTTGTGGACACCGTTTGTTTTTTTCCTCCTTCGGGGACAAATTTTCTTCCCTATGGTTTTAATGTTAGCATGAATGAAACCCATCCCAGAATGGAAAATGTGGTCTCTTCTGCATGGAAAGCAGGTGCCCCTCCCTGCCTGGATGAACGCAAGGCAGGTAAACAGAGGTTGTCATGGAAATTGTGGTAGTATGACGGATCAGAAAAGAGGATGGAGAAAAAAAACAACAGCCCAGATTTCTCCACCAGGGCTGGCCTCCAACCGTTTGCAAGGTTCATCATCCGTAGCCTTGCTGGAAAGACTCTATATGGAAGCTCACCTGGTGGGCACTCGGGGTTCAGACATCACCTTTGTCAGGTGGGAAGGGCTCATGTTGTTGACCCAATTCAATCAATCAATCAGAATAGAGCTGGAAGGGGCTTTGGAGGTCTTCTACTCCAGCCCCTGCTCAAGCAGGATACTACATATGTACAATTTGAGACAAGTGGCTGTCCAGTCTCTTCTCAAAAGGACGCTATAGAGCCCTGCACACCAGAACAACTAGACAAAAGGACAGTTTTTCCCCAAATGCCATCACTCTGCTAAACAAATAATTCCCTCAATACTGTCCAACTATTTACAAAGTCTGCACTATTATTACTATTAATCTTCTCATCACTCCTTATTGCCCATCCCCTCCCACTTGGGACTGTAGGACTGTAACTGTCGCTTGCATCCTAACGATTTATATTCTGTTTCCTAGTACGATTTGATTGCTTATTGTGCCTTATGACTATCATTAAGTGCCATACCTGATGAATCTTGACTCTTGAGGAATGTCTCTTTTCTTTTATGTACACTGAGAGCTTATGCACTGAAGACAAATTCCTTGTGTGTCCAACCACACTTGGCCAAGAAAGAATTCTATTCTATTCTATTCTATTCTATTCTATTCTATTCTATTCTATTCTATTCTATTCTATTCCTTTCTATCCCACCCCATCCCATTCACCACCTATTTATATTCTATTCTATTCCATTCCATTCCATTCTATTCTGTATTTCTATTCTATTCACTGTTTCCTAGTATGATTTGATGGCTTATTTGTACCCGATGGCTATCATTAAGTGTTGTACCTGATGAATCTTGACTCTTGATGAATGTCTCTTTTCTTTTATGGACACTGAGAGCATTTTCACCAAGACAAATTCCTTGTGTGTCCAACCACACTTGGCCAAGAAAGAATTCTATTCTATTCTATTCTATTCTATTCTATTCTATTCCTTTCTATCCCACCCCATCCCATTCACCACCTATTTATATTCTATTCCATTCCATTCCATTCTATTCTGTATTTCTATTCTATTCACTGTTTCCTAGTATGATTTGATGGCTTATTTGTACCCGATGGCTATTATTAAGTGTTGTACCTGATGATTCTTGACTCTTGACGAATGTCTCTTTTCTTTTATGGACACTGAGAGCATTTTCACCAAGACAAGTTCCTTGTGTGGCCAATCACACTTGGCCAAGAAAGAATTCTATTCTATTCTATTCTATTCTATTCTATTCTATTCTATTCTATTCTATTCTATTCTATTCTATTCTATTCTATTCCTTTCTATCCCACCCCATCCCATTCACCACCTATTTATATTCTATTCTATTCCATTCCATTCCATTCTATTCTGTATTTCTATTCTATTCACTGTTTCCTAGTATGATTTGATGGCTTATTTGTACCCAATGGCTATCATTAAGTGTTGTACCTGATGAATCTTGACTCTTGATGAATGTCTCTTTTCTTTTATGGACACTGAGAGCATTTTCACCAAGACAAATTCCTTGTGTGTCCAACCACACTTGGCCAAGAAAGAATTCTATTCTATTCTATTCTATTCTATTCTATTCTATTCTATTCTATTCTATTCTATTCTATTCTATTCTATTCTATTCTATTCTATTCTATTCTATTCCTTTCTATCCCACCCCATCCCATTCACCACCTATTTATATTCTATTCCATTCCATTCCATTCCATTCCATTCCATTCCATTCCATTCCATTCTATTCTGTATTTCTATTCTATTCACTGTTTCCTAGTATGATTTGATGGCTTATTTGTACCCGATGGCTATTATTAAGTGTTGTACCTGATGATTCTTGACTCTTGACGAATGTCTCTTTTCTTTTATGGACACTGAGAGCATTTTCACCAAGACAAGTTCCTTGTGTGGCCAATCACACTTGGCCAATAAAGAATTCTATCTTCTATCTTGAAAACCCCCCAGTGATGGAGCATTCACAACTTCTAGTGGCAAGCTGTTCCACTGGTTAATTCTTCTCACCATGAGGAAGTTTCTCCTTAGTTCCAGGTTGCTTGTCTCCTTGATTAGTTTCCATCCATTGCTTCTTGTCCTCCTTCAGGGGCTTTGGAGAATAGGTGGACCCTCCTCCTCCTCTTTGGGGCGGCCTCTCAAATGATTTTGTATGCAGAATGATAGGCTAGAAAGGGGCTCTTGAAGGTCTTCTAGTCCAACCCCCTATTCAAGCTGTGGGTGCTCCATTCCTGGAGGTGTTTAAGACGAGACTGGACAGTCACTTGTCCGAAATGGCATTCGGTCTCCTGCCTGAGGGCTGGGCTAGAAGACCTCTGAGGTCCCTTCCGACCCTATCATTCTGCTAAATAGACAGAACCACTGATCTGCAGTTCTCAGCTGCCCATTTTTAGAACAGAATAGAAGAAATATAGAATAGAATAAAACAGGGCAGAACAGAACAGAACAGAACAGAATAGAATAGAATGGATGGATAAAATAAAAAGGATAGGATAGGACAGGATAGGATAGGGATAGGATAGCATAGCATAGCATAGTGTAGAATAGAGAAGAGAAAAAGGATAGAATAGAATAGAACAGAATAGAATAGAATGGATGGATAAGATAAAAAGGGTAGGATAGGATAGGATAGGATAGGGATAGGATAGCATAGCATAGCATAGCGTAGAATAGAGAAGAGAAAAAGGATAGAATAGAATAGAACAGAATAGAATAGAATGGATGGATAAGATAAAAAAGGTAGGATAGGATAGGATAGGGATAGGATAGCATAGCATAGCGTAGAATAGAGGAGAAAAAGGATTGAATAGAATGGAGAAGAGAAAAAGGATAGAATAGAATGGAGAAGAGAAAAAGGAGAATAGAATAGAATGGAGAAGAGAAAAAGGAGAATAGAATAGAATAAGAAATATAGAATAGAATAAGAAATATAGAATAGAATAGAATGGAGAAGAGAAAAAGGAGAATAGAATAGAACAGAATAGAATGGAGAAGAGAGAAAGGAGAATAGAATAGAATAGAATAGAATAAGACACAAAGAATAGAATAGAATAAAATAGAATAAAATAGAATACAGAAGAGAAAAAGGATAGAATAGAATGGAGAAGAGAAAAAGGGTAGCATAGAATAACGAGTTGGAAGGGACCTTGAAGGTCTTCTAGTCCAACCCCCTGCTTAGACACACCACTTGAAATCAGCCAAAGGTGCAAGATTAGCACTGACCCTTAATGCCAACCAATCCCGCAGGCCAGAGGACCCTGTGACCCACCCACCACCCACCCCAATGAAGGAAGGAAGCAAACCCCCCAAAATAAACCATGGATGTGCTGGAGAAACAGGCTGGGCCCTGGCGCAACACCCTCAGAGAGGTGTAAAGCACATGAAAAGAGCGAGAGAAATTTGTCAGAGGCTAAATATATCCAGCATAGCCCACAAGTGAGCCAGGAAAGGCTGCAGGAGTGGGAGAAGAGGCAGAGACCCCGGTAGTCCTCGCTTTCACGACCACAATGGAGCCTCACATTCCCCGCTCAGTGTGCTGCATGCGCGACCTTTTCGCCATGGCTGTTACGTAAATCGCTGCAGTCGTTAAGTGAACCACACGGTCATTAAGCAAATCTGGCTTCCCTCCCTGTTGACTTTGCTTGTCGGAAGCTGGCTGGGAAGGTTACAAAGGGTGATCACTGTTCTAACCAAGGCTTATGGAGACACTAACACACACACGTTCGTCTCAAAATCCTTTTTCCTTTATTTCAAGGGCTGTGAATTTTAGTCATTCACAGCCCATAATGAGTCTCAAAGAGTTTCCAAAGAGTCCCATGGAAGGTCTGCCAAAGTCCTTCAGGATAAGTCTGATAAGCACCCACCTTTATCTTCCTTGAAATGCTGCCAAAGGCTAAATGTCCAATTAGTTATACAAGGCCAAATGGAGCACAAATTCAACACCGAGCTTCAGGTTTCAAACCAACCACTACGAAGAAAGTTGCTTCCTGCAAAGGCTCCTGTCCCTTTGCTCCGCCTTTATGTCTTATGGGAAGGGGCCAATCACCTCCAAGCCTTACTCCTGAGTTGCCCCTTTTGTCTTAAATGTTCTTGCCTTCTGGCAGCTCTGCGCATGCGCACGCTGGAAACAGGCTCCCGCTGTTCCTCTGCCTTGCTGCTGTCACATTCTGGAGGCTCCTGAGTCAGCACATCACTCCCAGATGGCTCTGGCCCCATCCCTGTATTGGAGGCAGGACCCTCGTCCGAGCCCTCCCCAGACTCCCGGACTGGCCCGTATTCCTCCCCACTGTCCGACTCTGCTGCTGCCTCCACAGGCTGCCAACGGACCACAACAATCACATGACCCCAAGGACAACGCAACTGCCATAAATTACGAGTCAGGTGTCCATATTTTAACCACACAACCCCAAACAGGGATCCTGCAATGGCCGTTAAGTGCGAAAAGAGGTCATAAGACAGTGCTTTGAATGGTCACTAAACAGGCTGTTCTAAGTTGAGGAATACCTGTGATGCCTATTTAGAATGGGCTAAAAATAATCCAACCAACTGAACATCTCCAGGGATGAAACAAAAGTCTTATTTTCGTATGTCATCATCAAGAAAGTTTACTCAGCAAAATTGTCTCGTGTCTTCTCGGGAAAGAAAAGAGGTCAGATGTGTTAATAAGGAAAAAGAAAGCACCAGGTATAGGAACAAGAGATGTTTGCAAAAAAGCAGGACCAAATTGAAGAAGTGGAAACAGCACTTGCAAATGTCTATTTCTATGTTGGTCAGCCTTGGCAATGCGAAGATGGGTGGACTTTAACTCCCAGAATCGCCCAGCCAGCATGCTTTAAGAGGGGTGGACTGACTCCCCAAATCCCCCAGACATTATGCTTTAAGAGGGATAGACTTCAATTCCCAGAATCCCCAACTCCCAGAATCCTCCAGCCAGCATGCTTTAAGAGGGATAGACTTCAATTCCCAGAATCCCCAACTCCCAGAATCCTCCAGCCAGCATGCTTTAAGAGGGATAGACTTCAACTCCCAGAATCCCCCAGATAGCAATCTTTAAGATGGATGGACTTTAACTCCCAGAATCCTCCAGCCAGCATGCTTTAAGAGGGGTGGACTGACTCCCAAAATCCCCCAGACATTATGCTTTAAGAGGGATAGACTTCAACTCCTAGAATCCCCAACTCCCAGAATCCTCCAGCCAGCATGCTTTAAGATGGGTGGACTTTAACTCCCAGAATCTCCCAGCCAAAAAGCTTTAAGAGGGGAGAACTTCACTCCCAGAATCCCCCAGATAGCAATCTTTAAGATGGATGGACTTTAACTCCCAGAATCCTCCAGCCAGCATGCTTTAAGAGGGGTGGACTGACTCCCAAAATCCCCCAGACATTATGCTTTAAGAGGGATAGACTTCAACTCCTAGAATCCCCAACTCCCAGAATCCTCCAGCCAGCATGCTTTAAGATGGGTGGACTTTAACTCCCAGAATCCTTCATCCAGCATGCTTTAAGAAGGATAGACTTCAACTCCCAGAATCCCCCAGCCAGCAAGCTTTAAGGTAGGAGGAGTTCCACTCCCAGAATCCCCCAGCCAGCCAGCTTTAAGGTGGGAGGAGTTCCACTCCCAGAATTCTGAAAGTTTACATCCACAGATTGCCACGGCTGAACAACCTGGCTCTCTATATTGTTTCTCTCCTCCATATTTTTAAGAATTCAGGCTGGGTGTGGAGTGGCATCTATTAATTGCTTTTCACTGCAGATTAAACCCACTTAATATGAAAGGGTGATCCTTGACTTACGACCACAACTGAGCCCAACTTTTCCTTTGCTAAGTGAGATGATTGCTGAGTTTTGCCTCCTTTTACAACCATTCTTGCCACCGTTGCTAAGCTAATCATGGCAGTTGTTAAGCTAGTCACCTGGTCGTTAAGCAAACCCGCCTTCTCCCATTGACTTTGCTTCGAACTCCCCCCCCCAGTACACACTGCGACCGTCATAAATATGAGCCAGTGGCCAAGAAAGTCTGAATTTTGATCACCTGACTATGGGGAAAGCTGCAATGATCGCACATACGAAAACTCGCCATAAGTCACTGTTTTCAGTGCTGTACCTTCGAATGGTCAGTAAACAAACAGCTGTAAACCAAGGACTGCCTGCATTGGCCAACAGTCAGGCTAACACCAGTCATTCTCGCCCACTTTCAGCATCCCTCCACAAACCAAGTACCTGTTATGCTCCTGTTGGAGACTGACTCTGAGGGAGAGGAGGAACAGCCGACAGGGAATGTGGCTCCGGAGGTTGTGGAGGAAACTGGGGAAGGGCAGAGGCCGGCTGGGCAGTCAGAGGAAGAACCAGGCCCATCCCCTCTGCATCCTAGGGAGGAGAAGATAAGGGAGATACATGGTCTATTGGGGAGGAGAGGGTCTTGATCCTCTTCATGGGCTGCAGCTGTGACAACTGGATAAGAGGATGGACATGCGTATGGGTGAACGCTGGAAACAAAGCATGGAAATATCTCCAGTTTATGGCTCCTCTCTGAGTTTGGCGTCCTTCCCAGTATGTGTTCTGTTACCTCTGGATATCCTCCTTTTCTTGCCTGGTTTGTGTTGCTTTTTTCTCTCCTTCTTGTAACTGTTTGTGTGGGAGTTTTTTGTCTTCAGTCAAGGATATTTGGAGCTTGGAAACAAAGTGAAGGAATAAAAGGGGCTCTACCTGTTTTTCGTGACTCTGTTTGTTTTGTATCCCATCCTGGGTCATCACAGTTCCCTAGCCATAACTTCTCTTGCAAAAATGAATAATTAAGGCGTCTTTTGTTAAGCAACAGCCGATCCTAATTTGGGCCTTCCAAACTCCATCATGAAATTAATATTAAGTGTGAAATTATAATTGCACTCTAGGGTGACATTATTATTACTGCTATTATTGTCACTGTTCAGACTGTCATTTTTTAATAGCTGTGGCTTTTCTAGTCTCCCATGTATCAAGACATTCCAACTGGCAGAATAAGCGTGCGATTAAATAATCCCAGATTGGCCTTCTCTAGCCTTTCTTTTCTATCTATTTGAGCATCTCTAAAACCAGGCTCATGTGTTCTTCTAAAACAAGCTTTTGGGCCTTAGGGACCACCAAACTCATCATTTTAAATCCTGCAGACCAGAGACCCTGGGGAAATCCCCCCCCCCAAAAAAAAGGTCTACAGGAAAATCTCCTACCCCGTTTTCCTACCAATCGATCGTTCTTGATTTGGGATTGCAAGATACCATCTCCAGCTCCATTCTCAGTGGGAAAGAGACAGGGAGAGACTTTGGGCTTCATGCAAGGAAAGCCGCAAAAGTCTTTCTTTCTCTCCCCCAAACTCCGCCAGAAAGGAGTCTTTGGAGCAGGAGGCCTTGCAGGGTCCCAAAGACTCATTTCTGGCGGAGTTTGGGGGACAGAAAGAGAGACTTTTGCTGCTTTCAATGCGTACAGCCAAAAACAGAAGAAGAAAGAAGCGGAAAGAAGCAGCCTGGTCGCCAGGCCAGGCATGTGGGGCGAATGGGGCAACTTCCCCCCACTCCCTTCATTACGTGTTGTTCACAGTGCAAGCGGTGCAAGCCTTGTGTTCACGCGCAGCCTGGATTAATTTGCTTTGGGGGTGACATTTCTTTGCGAACCACCCAAATTTTCTCTTGGACCACCAATGGTCCCCCGGCTCCTGATAGGTGACCACTGTTCTAAAACCTTTGGAAGCTTCGAATACCAAACTACAATTTCTCCTCTCCCCGTCACCCAGGATTTTAATTCTAAATTATTAAATTAAATTAAAGGATTTCATTCTACAAAAAAAGATGGTTTGTTCACAAACAGGGAACCATCAACCATGAGGATGGCAGCGCCCGACCAACTTACTATACCAAAACATGGGCGTGTCAATATTTTGCAAACAAACCCGGTTACCCAGCAGGGCTTTTTCCTTCCCAAAATAAAATGGAACTCTTTTCCTTAAAGAAAGACACAAAGAACTCCCATCGAATTTGGAAGAGGCCACCTGCTTGGCCACCCAGAGCAAGAAATGAAACAGCCAGAAGATCATCTTCCTGCGAATAACAACAGAATAATACGGTTGGAAGGGACCTCAGAGGTCTTCTAGTCCAACCCCCTGCTCAGGCAAGAAACCCTGTACAGCTGTGATGATGAACCTATGGCACACGTGCCACAGGTGGCACGCAGAGCCATGTGTGCCGGCATGCAAGCTGCAGGCAAAGTTACCTCACTGCGCATGCGCACGCCTCACAGCTGTTTTGCGGCTGGTCTGAGGCCTTTTTTGGCCTCCCAAAGGCTTGAGGAAGGCTTCTGCAGGCTGAAAAGTGGCCCTGTTTCATCACTTCCTGTTTTTCCGAAAATACCGGAAGTGACGAAACAGACCTAGTTTTTCAGCCTGCAAAATCTGCAGAAGCCTTCCTCAAGCCTCTGGGAGGCCAAAAAAGGCATCAAGCTGACTGAAAATCAGCGGGGAGGCACAAGTAAGGAGGCAGGGGATTGCCTGTGCAGGGGGCTTGGGAGGGTGGCATGCGCATTGCCTTCTGGGTGCTGGCACATGAGCGTGAGCATGCAAGCGTGAATACAATTTTTGGCACAGGAGCCCAAATAGGTTAGCCACCACTGCCCTATACCATTTCAGACAAATGGCTGTCCAGTCTCTTCTTGAAAGCCTCCAGTGATGAAGCATCCACAACTTCTAGAGGCAAATAATTCCACTGGTTAATTCTTCTTACTATCAGTTCTAGGTTGCTTCTCTCCTTGATGAATTTCCATCCATCGCTTCTTGTCCTGCCTTCTGGGGCTTTGGAGAATAGCTGGACTCCCTCTTCTTTGTGGGAGCTCCTCAAATACTGGAATATTGCTATCATGTCACCCCTAGTCCTTCTTTTCATTAAATGAGACATTCCCAGTTCCTGCAACCGCTCTTCGTATGTTTTATCCTCCAGTCCCCTAATCCCTCTTTCCCAACGTCTTTTTTTTGACATCGTGGAGACCAAAACTGGGTGCAGGATTCCAAGTGTGGCCACTGGCACATTCGCAAGGGACATTTTTGCACCTTTGCACCTGTTCAAACCCAAATTCCTAATAAGGCCCTGCAATCCACATTCAGTATCTGATATTAATGCAATTGAGAAAGTCCAGAAATATTTCACAAGAAGAGATTTCCACTCCTCTACTCATTGCAGAATATCCATGCCACCAGACTCGAAATTCTAGACCTAGAAAACCTAGAACTATGCCGTCTTCGGTCCGATCTAAGTATAGTACATAAAATTATATATTGCAATATCCTACCTGTCAATGAATACTTCAGCATTAACCATAACAACACAAGAGCAAACAATAGATACAAACTCAAGGTTTACCGCACCAAACTTGATTGCAGGAAATACAACTTCAGCAACAGAGGGGTCAATGCCTGGAATACTCTACCTGACTCTGTGGTTTCTTCCCCAAACCCCAAAAACTTTAACCTTAGACTGTCTACTATTGACTTCACCCCTTTCCTAAGAGGTCTGTAGGGGGCGTGCATAAGCGCACCAACGTGCTCACTGTCCCTGTCCTATTGTTTCTTTTATTTTTCTTATATGTACCCATTTCATGTCTTCATAACTATGTTTATTCTTATACCTGTTACCTTATAATCGCTTGACAAAATAAAATAAATAAAAAAATCCCACCCCTCTGCTTCCCAGCTCCACTGTAAAAAGCAGCTGTAGCTCCAGCAACCATTTACAAAAAGCAACCAGGTCCGTGAGAAAACTCTCGCCGCCCCTTTTCCACCCAACCCACTTCTTCCTCTCATGCGCAAATAATCCGGAAGGCATCCTGCCAGGCATCGTGTTTTTAAATTAAATTTTCACCTGGTTAAGCGAAGGGGGAGAGAGATGCATGTGGAGTTTTCCAAAAGGCCCACAATATTTGCCAAAGCTACTCCATCTTACACACACTGCACAAATTTAAAACACCTCCCGGCTTCGCAAACACACAACCTTTTCAAGACCCTCACTGGACCAACAATTCCCAAACTAGTGGTGGGTTTGTTTGTTTTTTTAACACTTGGTCTTTAACCGGATGAGCCTCTCCAATGTATCTTCCTTTATAAGTCCCTTTACTGTACTATATATTCCAACAGGAAAGTTTTCCATTGGAGAAGTCAGCCCCGGAGTGGGAGGGAATCTACATTCCACTTTATTGCTTTCAAAAATTAAAATAAAAATAAAAATGAAGAGGCATTTATCATGGTGCTGTGGCTTTAGCATTTCTAGAATAGAATAGAAACAGAACAAATATAGAATAGAATTCTTTTCTACCAGCCAGGAAAGAAAAAAAAAAGGGGGGGGGGACACAAAATAGAAAGGAGTAATTGATTGGTGGGATGAAATGGCAGAAGTCGAAACTGATAAAGCACAAGTGGTCTCTCCCTCTCTTTTTCCCCCTCTCTCTCTCTCTCTGCCTTCCTCTCTCCTTCTCTCTCTCCCTTCCTCTCTCCCTCTCTCTCCCTTCCTCCCTCTCCCTCTCTCTCCCTCTCTCTCCCTCCCTCTCTCCCTCCACCTTCCTCTCTCCTTCTCCCTCTCCCTCTCTCTCCCTTCCTCCCTCTCTCCCTCTCCCTTTCTCTCTCCCTCTCTCTCCCTTCCTCCCTCTCTCCCTCTCCCTTCCTCTCTCCCTCTCTCCCTCTCTCTCCCTTCCTCCCTCTCTCCCTCTACCATCCTCTCTCCCTCCCTCCTTCTCTCTCCCTCCCTCTCCCCCTCTCCCTCCCCTTCTCTCTCTCTCCCTTCCTCCCTCTCCCTCTCCTTCTCTCTCTGTCTTTCTGTGTGTGTGTATTTCTCTCTCTCTTTCTCTCACCCCATCTCTCTCCCTTTCTCTGTTTCTCTTTCTCTCTGTCTGTGTTTCTCTCTCTCCCTCCCTCTCCCCCCTTTCTCTTTCTCCCTCCCTCTTTCTCTGTCTTTCTCTGTGTATTTCTCTCTTTCTCTCTCACCCCGCTGTCTCTCTCCCTTTCTCTCTGTGTGTGTTTCTCTCTCTCCCTCCCTCTCCCTTCCTCCCTCTCTCCCTCTCCCTCCCTCTCTCCTTCTCTTTCTCTCTCTCCCTTCCTCCCTCTCTCCCTCTCTCCTTCTCTTTCTCTCTCTCCCTTCCTCCCTCTCTCCCTCTCCCTCCCTCTCTCCTTCTTTCTCTCTCTCCCTTCCTCCCTCTCTCCCTCTACCATCCTCTCTCCCTCCCTCCTTCTCTCTCCCTCCCTCTCCCCCTTTCTCTCCCTCCCTCGCTCCCTGTCTTTCTGTGTATTTCTCTCTCCCTTTCTCTCTGTTTCTCTTTCTCTCAGTGTGTGTTTCTCTCTCTCTCCCTCCCTCTCTTTCTCTCTCTCCCTTCCTCCCTCTCTCCCTCTACCATCCTCTTTCCCTCCCTCCTTCTCTCTCCCTACCTCTCCCCCTCTCCCTCCCTTTCTCTCTCCCTCCCTTCCTCCCTCTCCCTCTATCTTTCTCTGTATGTGTATTCCTCTCTCTCTTTCTCTCTCACCTCCTCTCTCTCCCTTTCTGTTTCTCTCTGTGTGTATTTCTCTCTCCCTCCCTCTCCCTCCCTCCCTCTCTGTCTTTCTCTGTGTATTTCTCTCTCTCTTTCTCTCTCACTCCGCTGTCTCTCTCCCTTGCTCTCTGTTTCTCTCTCTCTCTCCCTCCCTCTCTCTCCTTCGACTTCTCTCTCTCCCTCGCCCCACCCCTCTTTCTTTCTCTCTTTTTTTTTTTACAAGAGTCCACATGTCCGTCCGGATCTCTAGCAGGCTGCGAGGCTGCCATAGCAAATTCGCACGGAGGCGAGCTGGGGGCGCGGGTGGGAGGGAGGGGGGGGAGTGTTTCTGTTTTCTTCCCAGCCATTTCAGCCATGGGGAAGGAATGGAGACGGGGGGGGGGGGTCGGAGGCGTTTCCTTCTGCCCCCCCTGCCCCCCCACCCGCCAAATTCCCAACAGGGTCCCACGGGCACCCCTGGGCAAATCTAGAGGGGGCAAGAGGGACGGATGAGGTGGGGAGGCAGAGAGAGTGAGAGAGACCAGTTCAAAGAAGCCAGAAGAATTCATGGCCGGGAAGGCAGAAAGGGGGTCGGGAAGGAGCCTCGGCCTTGCGACGAATAGCAAGGCGACCCCCCCCCTCCCCAATTTCTCCTGCCCTTTTGACTCAGCCGAGCCTTTCCCGCCCCCCCCCCCCGCTCCTCCCGTGGGCCGAGGCTTTAACCCTTCCCGGGCTGCAAAGGGAGAAGGATGCAAAAGGGCCCCCAACCCATCCCACCCACATCGACCACTCCTCGGCTCTCCCGCCCCCCTTGGCCGCACCTGCGGGTCCCCAGCGCTTTACCTGCAGCGGCCACTTCTCCTGGCCGGCGTCCTGCGAGCGAGATGCGGAGGAAGGGTGTGTGGGGGGGGGTCGGTCCGGGCCCCCCCGCGGAGGGCTGGCGAGGCGAGGCGCCGCCTGGCCGGGGAAGGGGAGGCGGCCAGCTCCCGACCCGCTGGCCGGCTGGGCAGAGACGCGGCGAGGAAGAGGAGGAGGAGGAAGAGGAGGAGGAAGGGCGCTTTCGCTTCTCTCCCACAGGGGGCGCCCGCCCTGCCTCCCTCCCTCCGCGCGCGTTCCGCAGCTGTGCCCGGGGAGCGCAGGTGGGGGGCGCGCAAGGATGGGGAGGGGGGCCGCGGAAAAGCCCTTTGTTGGCTTGCAGCGCCCCGAGCCCGACTTGCAGAGAGAGGAAGAGGAGGAGGAGGAAGATGCTGCAGCGGGAGAGGAGGAGGAGGAGGAGGAGTGCTGGGCTGGCAGACCCCCCCTCGCCCCCCCCTCCACCAGCGCGCCCCCCCTCCCCCCCTAAGCCGGCCACCCCAGCTGCCTGAAACGCAGCGCCTTTCTTTTCTTTTCTTTTTTCCTTTTTTTGCCCGGGGCTGGTGGGTGGGTGGGCTTCCTTGGCTTAAGCCCCCTTTTCTAAGGAGGCTCCGCCAGCCTGGATGACACCCGTGGCTGCCTCTTCCACGTCCCCCCCCCCTCCGCCTTTCCCGGCTTTCTTCTCTTCCCTCCCTCCGTGCAGCAGGAGGGAGTGTTCCACTCCAGCCAGCCACCCACCCACCCAAGGTCACCCCAAGCGGTGGGTGCTGGGAGGGAGCGGCGACGGTCGTGTTCGCGCGGTGCAGTGGCCTGCAAATTTTGGGACTGTGCGCCCGACAGCCCCAAAGGTCTGGCCTTCCCCCGAAGCCCCCACCCACCCCCCAAAAAACTTCCCTGGGAAACAGACTCCACCCAGTCCTTGCCTGGAGGGAGTTGATGGAAATCCAGAAAGTAGGAATGGCAACCTCGGACCACACACAGACACACACGTGTATAACCCACCCAGTGCCTCTGAACCAGGATGCCCGGATTTCAACATTGCTGGCAAGGGAATTCTGGGAGTTAAAAGTCCCTCCCCGCCCCAAGGCTTAAAGTTGTCTGGATTCTCACTTTAAGAAGAGCTTTGTCTGAAATGGTATATACTAGCTGCTACTATATAAGGCTTCCTGGCAGAGCCAGGGGTTGGACTAGAAGACCTCTGAGGTCCCTTCCAACTCTGTTATTCGGTTATGAAATGAGTGTCGAACTCGTGCGATGACGCCTCGCCCTGATTTTGAACCTGGCCTAGTGGTTCTTGCCGCCCTGCCCATCTACCTGGCAGTGGGAGGTAGGCTGGACTGATAACATGACAACCTTTTCCTGTTTTTGGGGTGGGGGGTGGGGCGAGAGCAAACAAGTGGGTGTGTGTATGACATCACTAAGGGTTGGGCTTGGTTAAGAGAGGACTTTACCATATTAATTTAGAGAAGAGGTCTCCAAACTTGGCCACTTTAAGACTGGTGGACTTCAACTCCCAGAATTCCCCAGCCAGCATCTCCAAACTTGGTTACTTTAAGACTGGTGGACTTCAACTCCCAGAATTCCCCAGCCGGCATCTCCAAACTTGGTTACTTTAAGACTGGTGGACTTCAACTCCCAGAATTCCCCAGCCAGCATCCCCAAACTTGGCCGCTTTAAGACTCGTGGACTTCAACTCCCAGAATTCCCCAGCCAGCATCCCCAAACTTGGCCGCTTTAAGACTCGTGGACTTCAACTCCCAGAATTCCCCAGCCAGCATCCCCAAACTTGGCCGCTTTAAAACTCGTGGACTTCAACTCCCAGAATTCCCCAGCCAGCATCCCCAAACTTGGCCGCTTTAAGACTCGTGGAATTCAACTCCCAGAATTCCCCAGCCGGCATCTCCAAACTTGGCTGCTTTAAGGCTCGTGGACTTCAGCTCCCAGAATTCCTCAGCCGGCATCTCCAAACTTGGCCGCTTTAAGGCTCGTGGACTTCAACTCCCAGAATTCCCCAGGTTGGAGAATTCTGGGAGTTGCAGTCCACAAATCTTAAAGTGGCCAAGTTTTAGGCCCCCCGATTTAGTGGTTCTCACCATTCGTCCTGCTTGCGGTTGTCTGTGCCTAAAAACAGGCGGTCCTTGACTTACGACCAATAATTGAGCCCAAAATTTCCACGGCTAAGCAAGACCTTTGTTAAGTGAATTTTGCCCCACCTTTCTTGTCACTGTCGTTAAAGTGAATCACTGCCATTTGATAAGTTAGTCACCTGGTTGTTAAGTGAATCGGGCTTTCCCCACTGTTTTTGCTTATCGAAAGGTCGCAAAACAGGGATAAGGTGAGCCTTGGGATGCTGTGACAGTCATAAAAATGAGTCAGTGGACAAGAATTTTGATCACATGACCCTGGGGAATCCCACAACGGTCGTAAGTGGGAAAACCGGTCATAAGTCACCTTTTTCAGTCTCGTTCTAACTTTGAATAGTCACTAAACGAATTAGTATTTTGCCTAGCAGAGGGAGGAAGGAACAAACAAGCTACAACAGGATACCTACAACTCACAAACCCCCAAGGACACTAAGTCAACACCAACAATGACCCACATCGCCAACTGATTTGACACCTCGTACTACGCTGTGTTAAATAACCTGCAGCAGAGCCAGCTTCCTGCTTCATGCCAAGCCTTCAATCTTGGCTTATGAACCTTAGGATGTCTGTGTCAGGATTCCAGCAATTGCCCTAATTAAATCATGATTCTCGAGCCAAACTTCAAAAAAATCCAAAATATTTATTAGGAGCAAATGTCGGCATTAACCTAAATCAGTGGTGTCTAAAAATTTTGGACTCCTGTGCCAAAAATTGTGGGCGTGCTTGCACGCTTGCGTTTGCATGCCAGCACCCAGAAGGCAATGCACGCCCCCCCAAGCCCCCCCCATGCACACGCAATCTCCACCCTCCCACCCCGCCCTTACCTGCACTGCACCTCACAGCTGATTTTCGGCTGGTTTGAGGCCTTTTTCGGCCTCCTAGAGATTTGAGGAAGGCTTCTGCAGGCTTTGCAGGCCGAAAACTTAGGCTCATTTCGTCACTTCTGGTATTTTGGGAAAAACAAGAAGTGATGAAAATGGGGCTGGTTTTTGGCCTGCAAAGTCTAGAGAAGCCTGCAGAAGCCTTCCCCAAACCTTTGGGAGGCCAAAAAAAGGCCTCAAACCAGCCAAAAATCAGCTGTGAGGCGTACGCATGCACAGTGAGGTAAGTTTGCCTGCAGCTCGTGTGCCAGCACAAATGGCTCTGTGTGCCACCTGTGGCATGTGTGCCATAGGTTCGCCATCACAGACCTAAATGAAGCCAAGTCTGCCATATGTAATTTACAGACCCCTGGGACCCTGTTTCCCCCTCTTCCCCCTGGGTGTGTCAACAATCACATTCTCCAATTAAATATATTCCTGGGCAAAAGCTCTGGTACTTTGTTTACAATCTTTTAAAGATAAGAGTTGGAATGTACTTTCGCTTCCAAAGTGCCGCATGGCTCTTCCAGATTTCTTTCCTCCCTCTTTTTTTAATGGCAACTACTAAAACACGCTGTTAGGAATAACAAGGTTACCTAACGTAGTTTGGGTAAAATAATATATATAAACTATGATAGCGAATTTAAGTGTGTGTCACTTTAAACTGCAAAGCATGTAATTTTGGGTGCAGTTGTAAAACCGCCATAAGAGGGAGCAAGAGAACCTGCTGGCTTACTGTATTGCTGGATGGATGGCTGACTATGATGGATTGATTGTTTGCTAACTGCGTGTTCCCTGCTGCTGAAGGAAGAAAGGAGGTTTGACTTCTTTATATCTCTACTGCGAAGAGATATATTACTGGACTGATATTTGTAAGTTTACTGACCTCTTTTTCAACACTGGACTTTGCAAATGAATAATCCCCAGACGGACTGAACTAGTGAATGATATATGGACTGTTTTGACTATGCTAAAAACTCTTACTGGAATAAACTATTTAACAAGCACAGTGTATCTGTTTTTACTGAGTGTAAGCTACAAAAATGCTTATCTCACATATTTGCCTGCCTGCCTGCCTGCCGTGCAGATTCTGCTAGGGTGTATCCCTAACACACGCATAGGAATGTTTTGTGAGTTGTCAGTTGTGGGCAATGCCATGACCGGGCGGCTGGCATAATGGGAGACATCGCAACGGCCCCGAGGCCTTGTGTCCTGTTTGAACCCTGCGTAATGTAGGTGGAAAGAATTGGATGGTGTAGGTAGCCTTTTGCTTTCCGGAAAAATATGACATTTCTTTCCTTCCTCCTTTCCCTCTTTGGCTTCACTGTTTATCTTCATTTGTTGATGGTTGGCTTGGTTTTCATTATTATTATTACTATTATTATTATTATACACAAAAAAAATGACAGTGTACACAGCAAATGAGATAACTATGCTGTGTTTTGTATCACAAATCGGTAGTCAAAGCGGGATTATTATTGTTATTGTTATGTTGTTATTACTGCTACTGCTACTATTATTGTTGTCATTATTATTGTTGTTGTATTATTATTCCCTCCATGGGGTATTACCATCTTCTATTTTCAGCTTCTCTCTCTCTCTCTCTCTCTCTCTGTGTGTGTGTGTGTGTGTGTGTGTGTGATTCAATTGGTACAATCTGCAATTTCTGGGGGTTTTTTTTAAACAAAAAGTGCTTTTCTTTGGTCAGCCAAGATGTGGGCAGATGGGTCCTTCCAAACGGCATCAGGGTGCACTAAGGCAACGTTGGAAGCAGCTGAGCATGAAGGAAGGAGGTGGAATCTCCAAGATTTGAGTAGAGACACTGGGGGGAGAGAGAGACCCCCAGAGACAAAGGTGGAAAGTCTACAAGGTGACTTAAAACAGCAGAAGTCAAGGCAGGAAGGCAGTGCGGGGGGGGGGAGGAGGAGGAGGAGGAGGAGGAAGAAATTAAGGAGGAAAATGAGAAGGAGAAAGAGAAAGAGAAGGAGATGAAGGAGAATGGGGAAAGGAGGAGGAGAAAGAAGGAGAAGGAGAAAGAGATGAAGGAGAATGGGGAAAGGAGGAGGAAGGAGAAGAAGATGGAGAATGGGAAAGGAGGAGGAGGAGAAAGAAGGAGAAAGAGAAGGAGATGAAGGAGAAGGGAGGGGGAGGAAACTGAAAATGAGAAGGAGAAAGAGAAGGAGATGAAGGAGAATGGGGAAAGGAGGAGGAGAAAGAAGGAGAAGGAGAAAGAGATGAAGGAGAATGGGGAAAGGAGGAGGAAGGAGAAGAAGATGGAGAATGGGAAAGGAGGAGGAGGAGAAAGAAGGAGAAAGAGAAGGAGATGAAGGAGAAGGGAGGAGGAGGAAACTGAAAATGAGAAGGAGAAAGAGAAGGAGATGAAGGAGAATGGAGAAAGGAGGAGGAGAAAGAAGGAGAAAGAGAAAGAGATGAAGGAGAATGGGGAAAGGAGGAGGAAGGAGAAGAAGATGGAGAATGGGAAAGGAGGAGGAGGAGAAAGAAGGAGAAAGAGGAGATGAAGGAGAAGGGAGGAGGAGGAAACTGAAAATGAGAAGGAGAAAGAGAAGGAGATGAAGGAGAATGGGGAAAGGAGGAGGAGAAAGAAGGAGAAGGAGAAAGAGATGAAGGAGAATGGGGAAAGGAGGAGGAAGGAGAAGGAGATGGAGAATGGGAAAGGAGGAGGAGGAGAAAGAAGGAGAAAGAGAAGGAGATGAAGGAGGGGAGGAGGAGGAAACTGAAAATGAGAAGGAGAAAGAGAAGGAGATGAAGGAGAATGGGGAAAGGAGGAGGAGAAAGAAGGAGAAGGAGAAAGAGATGAAGGAGAATGGGGGAAGGAGGAGGAAGGAGAAGGAGATGGAGAATGGGAAAGGAGGAGGAGGAGAAAGAAGGAGAAAGAGAAGGAGATGAAGGAGAAGGGAGGAGGAGGAAACTGAAAATGAGAAGGAGAAAGAGAAGGAGATGAAGGAGAATGGAGAAAGGAGGAGGAGAAAGAAGGAGAAAGAGAAAGAGATGAAGGAGAATGGGGAAAGGAGGAGGAAGGAGAAGAAGATGGAGAATGGGAAAGGAGGAGGAGGAGAAAGAAGGAGAAAGAGAAGGAGATGAAGGAGAAGGGAGGGGGAGGAAACTGAAAATGAGAAGGAGAAAGAGAAGGAGATGAAGGAGAATGGGGAAAGGAGGAGGAGAAAGAAGGAGAAGGAGAAAGAGATGAAGGAGAATGGGGAAAGGAGGAGGAAGGAGAAGAAGATGGAGAATGGGAAAGGAGGAGGAGGAGAAAGAAGGAGAAAGAGAAGGAGATGAAGGAGAAGGGAGGAGGAGGAAACTGAAAATGAGAAGGAGAAAGAGAAGGAGATGAAGGAGAATGGAGAAAGGAGGAGGAGAAAGAAGGAGAAAGAGAAAGAGATGAAGGAGAATGGGGAAAGGAGGAGGAAGGAGAAGAAGATGGAGAATGGGAAAGGAGGAGGAGGAGAAAGAAGGAGAAGAGAGGAGATGAAGGAGAAGGGAGGAGGAGGAAACTGAAAATGAGAAGGAGAAAGAGAAGGAGATGAAGGAGAATGGGGAAAGGAGGAGGAGAAAGAAGGAGAAGGAGAAAGAGATGAAGGAGAATGGGGAAGGAGGAGGAAGGAGAAGGAGATGGAGAATGGGAAAGGAGGAGGAGGAGAAAGAAGGAGAAAGAGAAGGAGATGAAGGAGAGGGAGGAGGAGGAAACTGAAAATGAGAAGGAGAAAGAGAAGGAGATGAAGGAGAATGGGGAAAGGAGGAGGAGAAAGAAGGAGAAGGAGAAAGAGATGAAGGAGAATGGGGAAAGGAGGAGGAAGGAGAAGGAGATGGAGAATGGGAAAGGAGGAGGAGGAGAAAGAAGGAGAAAGAGAAGGAGATGAAGGAGAAGGGAGGAGGAGGAAACTGAAA